>MU832693.1:0-68466 GCA_029204225.1 Diphasiastrum complanatum
TGCATATGCAGCAGCTGCTTATGATCTCAGGATTCACATCGTAGATGAAAAGACAGCTTTCTTGCATGGTGAGCTAGATGAAGAAGCTACATGGATCAACCTCCAGGCTACATTTTGAACTCACTTTCTACTTATGCATGCAGAATGCACAGGATTATCTCGGTCTGAAGAAATCAGCGTGAAAATGATATAAGAAGAAAGATCAAGCCCTGAAATCCTTAGGATTCAAGCCACTAATAGCTGATTCCAATGTTTATGTAAGAATTACAGATGGGAAGATCATCATTGTAGCTGTATATGTGGACGACACTCTAATACTCTGCAAAAGTGAAGAGCTTATTGTTGAGGTGAAGTACGACATCTTGAAACATTTCGAGATTGCTGACCTAGAAGAAGCCAGATGTTATCTTGGCTTATAGATTGACAGAGACTATGAGAAAGGAAAATTGTACCTTCACAGTCCAAATATACCCAGAAGATCTTAGAAGATTTCGGGATGATGAATTACAAAAGAGCAAATACTCCAATGCTTGCAGGAACAATCTTGCAAAAGAAGATTGCTCAAAGACTGAAGAGGAAAGAGAATTGATGCATCATACACCATACAGGAAGCTAATTGGATCACTAATGTATCTTGCAGATAACACACATCCTGACATTGCCTATGTCGTGTTCAAAATGAGCCAATTCAGTACAAATCCAGGCTCGACCTCATTGGAAGATTGCAAAACGAATCTTGCAATACCTTCAATTAATGAAGGATTTTGGATTGTGTTATTCTCGTGATGCAGGGTTTCAGATGCTTTCATACAGTGATGCTAGCTGGGCATCTCTCAAGGACGACTGCAAAAGTGTCTCAAGAGGATGTACCATCGCATCAGGAGTAGCGATTATTTGGATCAACATCGTGGCTCAGTCATCCTGTGAAGCAGAATATGTAGCAGCAACAAAGATGGCCAACGAAATCATTTGGCTCCAACAGTTCCTTGATGAACTATGTGAAATGAGAAATGAACCTTTGATTTTGCAGATGGACAATACATCCGCAATAAATCTGACAAAGGATCCTGTGTTTCACTCAAGGACGAAACATATCGCAATCAAGTACCACTTGATAAGGGATCTGATCGGGAAGAAGAAGCTGCAAACTACTTTCATTGGAACGAAGGAGATGGTTGTTGACATTTTCACAGGCCTTAGACAAAGGTCTGTTCGAGAAACAAATGAGCAGTCTTGGAGTCACCAAGCTATCACGCTTTGAGAGGGAGCTGAAGAAACAAAACGTTTCTATTACCAAAGCTCTGCTAGCTTTCAAATCTCAATTTGATGAAAAGACATGAAACAAGAATATTCGCTAACATCATGACAAGACACGAAACGAAAATATTTGCGACACGAAACCCTTCGTGCTCCAAAGGACCAGGAGGATCAACCAAGTACTATGAAGTACAAATCCTTGATTTGATATGGTGACATTAGCATAAGAGCTTTAGGACATCCCTAATCCACCACTCTTGTAATCCATGATTAGTTATAAATGTTTAATCTGTCTGATCAGAAATGTTACTTGAAGTGACACAAAAATGTTTGCGACATATAAACATTTTCTAGATGTATCAAACATATACAGATAGACAAAAATACAGAATACAAGTCCGCTAGTGAGCGAGACAATTTTGTAAGTAGGATCCACAGAGATCCAAGAAGTCCGCTAGTAAGCGAGACACTATTCGTGGGAGAACGCCGCTTCTCTCACGCCGATGCGCTGTGTGGGTCTGTCACACAGTGCTCGAAATCAAGAGGATTAATAGATGATATTGTAGCTATTATGCGCATATTATTCTGAATTTTGTCTGATTTTGATGTCTGCTATTATTCGTGTATCTCATTTACTTGTTTAATCAATTTTGCACACTGGCTCAATCTTGTTGAATGCTGTATTAATCTATAACGTAGGTCAGCAGTGTCTGTTTACATTCTGGAGGATTGTAGGAATGATATAGCAGGCAGTGACCAGCAATCATATCCGAACTCCATCCGAATTAATTTAGTTCACGACTGTTTTTGCTTTGCGTTTTGTTTCGCTTCACGATTACTTCGCTTCAGCAATATCAATATCAGAGCTCATTCAAGTTTCGCTTTGCTTTTCGTTTCGTTTCGTTTCGTTACAGAGCCTGATAGATTTGCACAATTTTTCTATTTCCTTCAATTTTCTTAACTTTTGAGGCACTTTGAAAAAAGCAAAAAATGCAACTTTGCATATTTACTCGTAAATTCTGACAGACGAAAAATACGAAAAGGCAACATTGCATTTTTTCACGAGATTCCTAACCGGCGACAGTGTCGCTAAAATACGAAAAATGCGACATTGTAATTTTACTCGTAATTCTTGACAGGCGAAAAATGCGACAGTGTTGTCAAACTCTGTGTATTTCTATAAACTGTGTAAAAACACTTGTAATTTGCAGACTGTATAAAAACACGGGAAAATCCGCAGAATTGGATAAACAATGGATGAAGATTAAAACCGATTAGTCGATTAGTAAGAAGGAGAAGAATCCAACACTCCCCCTTAATCTGAATCCTTGAATGCCTTAACCTTCAAAACTTAGTTCTACACAGAATCTTATGCGTGTATCCAAACTTAATGCTTTGGTAAAAATATCTGCTGTCATATCTTGCGTTCTACGGTACTGCAATCTAACCTCTTCGTTGAGAACTTGACGAAATGATACTTCAGTTCAATGTGCTTACTCCTAGAATGAAATCTAGGGTTGGCTGATAAAACGATGGCGCTTTGATTATCACAAGATAATGTCGTCGGAGCATATTGATTCAAACCGATATCTGAGAGCAACCAATTTTGATTATGGTTGTTAGTGATGACGACGCTGATGCGTCATGCAGGTTGGGAGTCTAGGAATGCATGCAAGAAAAGAGAAGGACATGAATCTTTGGCTATCTATGACTTGCATATAAAGGTGCAAAGAAAAAGAGCGATTTACTACTTTCATGTGTAAGTGCACCTAATAGTTCTAGATTTGAGTTTTATTACAATGTGTGATCTACCCATGCGTCATGAGTTGGTGTATTGTGGTAAAGCTGGGTCATTGACCAAGGTTAGATTCTTTGATCTTATAAGTTGATAATGCCAAAAAACATTATAATCTTTTTATGTAACTTGAAGTGGTGTAGCCATCCACCAAGCACGCACTTGCAAGTGGGGTTGTTGGTCCCGGCACGCCCATGATGGGACACGTGGCGTCACTGGCCCGAGCCATCTTAGTGCCCATCAAAAATTTTCTCAAGCACATAAAATGGGATAATATCTCAAGCTGCCTAAACTCCACATCGCTCGTGTGTGTGTGTGTGTGTGTGTGTGTGTGTGTGTGTGTGTGTGTGTGTGGGCGCGCCCCCACGGGCACAAAGTTTTATGACAAAAAGAATTAAAACGTGTGGTTAGGAATGAACCGGGCACTGGCTGGGCCCAACCAGTGCCCAACCTAATGCCTGGCTTTAGGACATGCAGCTTTCTATAGTTTGACAGCACAAGGTAGTCTGAGTCTTATTCGTTGGATTTTTGCCACGTGGCGCACATTTCACGTGGGCTGTTTCGAGGGACTAGCGTGGCAAAATCGTAACGCTTATGGTGAGATCCAACGGTGACGAGCTTTAAGTTTTATCGGGCCGATAAGAAATTCCTGCTCCATCCATCGTACTGCTTCCTTTTCCGATTCTGGATCCGAAATTTATGGTGATGATAAAACGAGCAGAGCTGTTTTTGGGCCTGTTTTTGGTTGGCTATGGCGGATGCTCCCATTATTATTGTGAATAGTCGACTACGTCTCTCTCACTCTCAGTCTGTGCAGTGCTGTGCGGTGCAGAGGTAGGCTCAAGCATATGGTACTGCTGCAAACAAAGAAGATGATCGTACAACGTAAATTGAAACGTTTAACGTATCAGCGTAAGGTTTTCCCTGGGTAAGGAATCGTGATCATTGTGAATTGATAAGATCCGAAACTAGCTGGTAGATAGATAGTGGTATATTCGTGTTTTATCTTATCTTTGAGAGTAGCTGTGGAAGAGAGGCTGTATTATCTGAAGGAGGTTTTCGTATCGGGCAAGATAGAGGAGCTCCTGGTAGATTATATGAATCCGAATTGTCTCTGCAATTTATCTGATCTTTGAGAGTATCTGAGGAGGAAAGTCTGTATTATCTGAAGGAGGTGTTCCTATCGGGCAAGATAGTGGAGCGCCTGATAATTGATATGAATATTCTGCAATTTATCTGATCTTTGTATTATTTAAAGGAGGTGTTTGGTTCTTGAATAGATGCCTTGATGATACTTCGTATCATAAAGCGTTGCTTTCTGTCTAGCTTTGTCGATAATGTAAATATTTCTTTGTGGACTGCTCTGAGCATGCTCGTTTCTTTAACGCTGTGTTCCCTAGATGCGTATGTACTAGTCTGAGAAAAGGCTTTGCTGAAATAATTCAGTTAGCAGTTGCAATGGAAAAACAACATTTTGGCCTGAATCAGCTTGTCATGTCAATCTTGAAGAATCCGTTTGCGCACTTATTATAGGCATACGGACCTCTTCAACTCTTATGCTCCTTTTTCATGTCGTCTAACATCGATATGTTCCTTTTCATCTCAGTCTAGAACGAAAGATCGATTATCACACAATGACACGACACAGTACAGCTTAAGAGACAATAACAATATCTTTACTATCGATAATGTCAGCTTCGCCTACCGTGGTATGGCTTAGGAGGGACCTGAGGGTTGAGGATAATCCTGCACTCGTGGCAGCCGCCAGAGCAGGTCCTGTGGTTCCCGTCTACATCTGGTGTCCGAATGAAGAAGGCCAGTTTCATCCTGGTCGAGTTTCGCGGTGGTGGTTGAAGCAGAGTCTAATCCATCTTGGCTCCTCACTGAGAAGTCTAGGTTCTTCCTTGATTCTGAGGAAGGCTAACGATACTTTAGAGGTTCTTCAAGAAATCGTCCAAGCAACTGGCGCGAAAAGTGTTTTCTATAACCATTTATATGGTCAGTACTGTTTGCTGCAAAATTTTCCTCATAGAACCACGTTGACTCATTTTGCACATAGGTATTTGTCGCACAAGTTTATTACGTACATTCAGAACTTATTTCTCTTTTCTTTACTGCGAGTTGTCTCAAGTTAAAAAAAGGAAAAAAAAATTAGATTCCCTTTACGCTGCGGCCACAGTGCCACTCATTAGTTAGCAGTGACCCTTGAATTTTTCTAGATGAAGGTTTTCTTAGATTTTGGTTTCATTATTCTCTTGAAAGAGCATAACCTGTTTGCGGTTGAAGACAACTCTTTGTTTTAGTACGCTATGTTCGCTAGTTGATCGCAGATCGGTTGGTTTATTTCAGATTGTTGATCTAAATTCTATACATATGGTCATGTTTCACAGATCCGGTATCATTAGTACGGGATCATCGAGTCAAGCAAGGGCTTTATCAACATGGAATCTCTGTCCGCACATTCAACGGAGACCTGCTGTACGAGCCATGGGAGATCTGCAACGATGCACAGCAAACTTTTACAAGCTTTGAAGATTACTGGAGCAAGTGTATGAGTATGCCTTTCGAACCCGAGGCTCCACTGCTACCTCCAAGACGTTTAATCTCCGTTTCAAGTGAGTTTCTTCTCTTTGAAGTTTGCCCAAACTAGACCGAAAGATTGAAGTCAATGCTGTAAGAATTTTGCTTTGAATCTGCTCTCGTGTGTTGTGCTGTGTTGGTGTACAGAGATTGGGGCGGGCTTGCCCGCCCAGGTACAATTCCCCAGCCACGCCCGGCGTGATACCCCAGTGGGTGTAAGGCTTCTTTAACATAAAAAAAAAAAAACGACACTTGGCAGTTAATATTTGTAACCTTTTAACCCTGCGTAGCTAGTACTAAGAGCTTTTCTTTTTTGGCAGTGTTGGAACTTGGGAGAAAGGGAAGAAATTGGCTAAAATTCTTAAACTCCCTTGTAGAGTAGATTTAAAAACTGTCTCTATTTTGTGCTACCTTAAAAAGCGTGAGCACTTCCTAAAAAGTCCGATACCACCCAGAAGATGCGTGAGCAGTGAGCACCCAAAGACTCGCACCAAGGTCCAAGACACAGCATTTGCTTCAGTATCTCTTTCAGTGGCAATTGCTAGTTACACCTACTATCTCGCTTAAGGCTGGATCGACATGACTATTTCCATGCTCACCACCTGCCCCCTCACCCGTGCACTGCATCACCCTGCGTCATCTTTCCACCTGAGAGACGCGTTCTCTCCCTGATTTCTGAAAAACTTGCAAACCCTCTCTCGCCGTTCAGCAATCCGTGCTGTTGAGAAACGTCACTCTGTCCGGGTAAGGGGGGGAAACATGGAAAAGTGCTCTAAGACCAGGCCCATGGCCAGTGACTCTATCCATCCATGGGAAGGTTCTGCCCCCTTGAAAAGGATCAAAAGCCTGCTCTAGCGAAGATTGGCTTCAGACGGCCTTTCTACCCACCCTCTCAATGCCGTCAACTCCTGAAATGTGAACTGCTGCCAGTCTGTGTTTCCTGTCCATGGGGATGTGCTCTAACCCCACCTCCCCCCTTCTAAGAGAGCCTTTCCATGTTCACCCCCGCACCCGCGCAGAGTGGCGCAAGGCAACAGCACGGGTTGCTCAACGGGTGAGAGGGTTTGCAAGTTTTCCAGAAATCAGCTCTTGGACACCCATTCTCTCAGGTGGAAAGATGAGGTAGGGTGACGCACAGCGCCGGTGAGGGGGCGAGCATGGAAAGGGCCTCTAAGGGGGGCCACCAGTTAAGGCTTGCAGAAGTAGCAGCTCAGATACAATGTTGAAAGAAACAAGAGCAGCTTTGATACCACCCTAGGAAAGTGGGTCCACTAGCAGAGGATTCTAATACCGCCTGGATATTCCAAGCCAGTTGCCAAATGCATGCGTACCCCAGCAATCGGTACTAGGGTACACCAACACGTTCTCTAACATCTCATTAAGTATAGTCCATTCTATCTGCTCCATTTGTTTATGGGACAAATGAGGCTTTTTATCCTCCACATGGCAGGTGTGTTGCTACACCTCCAACATTATGCATGTGACATGCACCTGATGACACTTTAAAATTGCAATGTATATTCTGTACTATACAGACTGTCAAAGACCTTTTTGCTTGGACCTAAATTTAATGATTACGAAGCCATGTGAATTAAACTTAAGTAATTATATTTTCAGTGTATGTTTGAATATCATACTAGCCTTAAAATCGGCATCTTTTTTTGGCTTAAACGTTGGTACATTTTCCATGGCTCATCTGCATTATCCTGCTAGTTGTGTCTCTCATTAATTTACCATGTCTCTGTTCTGAATGCAAACATGTTGTTTTATACTATCATAACATAAACAGCAACAGCAATCAATTAAGATCATTCAGCTTTATAAAAAAAATGGACTCCTTACACTTGCTTGAAGAAGTGTGCTCTGAAAAGATAACTTAAGAGTAGTCTATATCTTTCTCATTACCTCTATGTGGTCCTGGATTTCTAGCAAAGCATGATTGTATATGAACTTGCAGTTGCATATGTTGTGACATGCATATGTGCACTTAAATTTTTGGTACATTGTTTTGCTATCATCCTTTATGAAAATGGCACTAAATTGTATGCCAACCATCCTATGTTGTGTGCTACAAATGTCTGTATTTCCAGGTTCTGCTGTCTAGACAGACATTTCAAATATCATTGACTTTGTTGCACCCATGCTGGTATAAGGACTAGTAGAAATTTAATTAGCATGTTGAAAGTTGTAGATCAATGACTTTTAATATGCTTGAAGTTTTTCCCAGGTCCGGATGCTTTATCACAGATGTCAGTAGAATATTTTTCAGGCTAGCCTAATAAAATACCCACCGTACTAGAATCAGCCTGATAAGGATTACAGGAAGAAAACTACAGATTTTAGATTTATAACTACAACACGTGAATTTCCAAGACACCTACCATTTTGAGATTACATAATTGAAATGTTAATCAGAGCAATTGGCTATCACGAGCTCTGCAGATTTGTTGAGAGCAAAGGTAGTTGCAGAATCTAGTCTCTAGATAGTCCGATACATCCCACTGCTCTTTTTTATCTATGTATGGGAATCAACTATGTCGTACTAATATCTTGGTTGAATATATTGTGGAGTCTGTCAGATAAATATGAGCAGACACCACGGTTCATGCCAACTGTGGTGTGTCCTCTCACTGAAATTATTCATGTGATGCGGAGAAAAATTATGCCAGGTTCATAAATGAGATTTCGTATGGTATTTCCTTTATGGCCTGGTTATGGCAACTTTGCTGATGCTATGGTAACTATCTAAATTGTTTTCCTTTTTTCTTTCCTGGATCATATACACATGCTCTTCTCTGGTTCTTTTATCAATCTCCAAGTGATCATCATTCTTTGATTCACTATCAACTTTTCTATAGTAACTATTTAATCTTTAACTTGTCTATACTAATTATTAAATCGTATGTTTCCCTTTTGGATTACCTAGATGACAAACCTTTGGTCTCCATTGGTTCTTCCAATAGTTCCAAAGCTATTTTTATGCTTTCAACTCCTGGAATTAGAACAGATGTTTAAATGTATAGACATGAAACAGTCAGCACATGTCCATTCTGGTCACAGGCGAAACACCAACCTTGTCGATTGAGGAGTTAGGACTTGAAGACACTTTGGAGAAGAGCAGTAATGCCCTTCTTGCCCGGGCCTGGACCCCTGGTTGGAGTCATGCTGACCAAGCTTTAGAAAGATTCCTCTCAGGCCCCTTGGCTGAGTATGCTGCAAGTAGGGAGAAGGCTGACAGTACAACGACTTCGATGTTATCACCTCATCTGCATTTCGGAGAGTTAAGTGTCCGAAAAATATTTCATGGCGTCAGAATGAAACAAGTCTTGTGGGTTAAAGAGGATAAGGTGCTAGCTAATCAAAGTGCAAACCTGTTCCTCAGAGCTATCGGTCTACGAGAATATTCACGATATTTGTGTTTCAATTTTCCATTTACACATGAGCGCTCCCTTTTGGCAAATTTGAAGTCTTTTCCATGGCGAATAGATGAAGGTTATTTCAAGGCTTGGCGACAAGGTCGCACAGGCTACCCACTGGTAGATGCTGGGATGCGTGAACTTTGGGCGACTGGATGGCTACATGATCGGATACGTGTAGTAGTTTCCAGTTTTTGTGTCAAGTTTCTTCAGCTTCCATGGCGCTGGGGCATGAAATATTTTTGGGACACACTTTTGGATGCAGATTTGGAGAGTGATATACTTGGATGGCAATACATTTCAGGCAGTCTGCCTGATGGCTATGAACTAGATCGGATGGAGAATCCTCAGGTATGTTTCTGATTTGGCAGTTCTTTTACTTAAACCATATTGAGCATGCAGCTGGTAGAATCATTATACTGGAGATTCTTTCTTTTCTTTTTGTTGTTTCTGTGACATTGCCTGATGGTTTCTGGGACAAAGCAGATTGAAGGATACAAATTGGATCCAGAAGGAGAGTACGTGAGAAAGTGGCTTCCAGAGCTATCTAGACTGCCAACAGACTGGATCCATCATCCATGGGATGCCCCACCAAGTGTACTACTGGCTGCTGGGGTTGAGCTTGGATGCAATTATCCTAGACCAATTGTTGAAATTGCAGCAGCTCGAGAGCGCCTTCAACAAGCCCTTGCTGAGATGTGGAGACGTGAGGAAGCCTTGAAGACTTCTACAGAAAATGGGTTGCAGGAAGATTCATGTGACAATATTAATGTCCCTTCAATGAATCATAGATTGTTTCAAAATGTCCATGAAGGTCCAAATGATGAGAGGAATAGAGAAATCTCTTCGGGTAGCTCTCGACGAGATCAACTGGTCCCAATAATCTGTCGTAACAGTCCCGTACAGCCTATGGCCACCGATTTAGTTTCCACAGCAGCTGCTGCAGAGCAAGAACAGGGACCTCCCCTTCTTTCATCACAAGGGCCAGAGCACTCGCCTTCCCATCTGCCAGAAGTTTCTAGACAAGATATTGCACCACCACCTTTAGCACAAGTTGATAACTCAACGGCTGAATCTTCATCTTCAAACCCTCTAGGAGCAAATGACAAGAATCATGCTGGGACTGCTCCAATCTGGTCTCAGCAAGTATTGCAATCTCAGCAAGAAGAAGCTCGATTATCCTTTTTGACCGATATAAATTGCGGAGTTTCTTACAGAAGACAGCTTCAATCTTCACGGACGGTCCATAGTTCCATGTCTATCCACAAGGTGAAGTATGTCCAACTAAATTTTGAGTGAGAATTCACAATTCTGATCTGGAAAACTACTGCTTCGCTGGATTTTCTTGAAATTTATTGTGAGTTTACCCTCTTGAATGAAAGTTGCGTCATCCTTCCCAGTAACTTTAGTTTGCTGTTCCCAAGTATTAGACCTTGTCTGAACATCTGTTTAAAGTTAATGTTCCTTTGTTCAGTTCAGAGAGCATGAAGGGTGTTTCGTATCCGACATATATTTTGGTTGTTATAGTTTACTTTAGCATCTCTACATGTGCAGGGAGAAAAGAAGGGCAGTGAATCAGGGAGGCACAAGTACCTCAGACCAACAAAGCGGCAAGCTGTTGTTGATAACTAAAAAAGCATGATGAAGGTGACCACATCCCCATGATATTTGTCACGGCCGCTTTAATTACTTGGGTGCTCCTAGAGATATTTATCAAGCTTACTACCTAGTTGCATTGGAGTTATGATTGCTTGATTGCCTTCAAGAATGTCCTTGAATTCCAAGTCAGAGTGTAGCTTGGAGGTGATGATCTCATATTCCACTAAGTGTAAAAGCCCTATCACCTCTATTTGTTTGGGCTTGAAGCTGTCATATATGTATCAAGCTTAATACCTAGTCACGTTGGAGTTATGATTGCTTGATTGCCTTCAAGAAGGTCCTTGAATTTTCAAGTCAGAGCGTGGCTTGAAGGTGCTCACCTCATATTTCACTTGAATTCTCAAGTCAGAGCGTGGCTTGAAGGTGATTATCTCATATTTCTCTATTTGTAAAAGCCTTACCACCTCTAGTTGTTTGAGCTTGAAGCTGTAAGACATGATCTGACATTGATTTTTCTAGGATGTTTAGTAGTGATATTTAATGTTGTATAAGGGTTTTTCCTTGAGTCTTTTAAGTCGATTTGACTATATGGATCCGGCAGAGGTTTTAACGTTTTCATGTACAGGTTAAATTCTTTTTATCTATCTTGAGTTTTACAAGTGCATGAGATGAACATTGATATGATGTATATTATGGCTACAAAATGGTTTAGACTGACGGTTTCCCACAGCCATGAATGGGCAGCAGTGCTCGTGAAAAGCGACAAATACAAAGAACCCAATTGTTGAAATTCATTTTAGATTTATAGGTTTTTTATATGTTCAAAATCAGTTGATTCTAGTTACAAATTATAAGGTTTTATTTTAACCTTTTACCGATTCCATAGTTGTTTTGTGGGTTTCCAATAAGGTTAGTTTGAAACATTTTTACAAGCACTGATGGGCAGCCTGAAGGGAGCTGCCCATTCCATTACCTAAATGGCAGATGATGCCTTTTCCATGGTCTTCAATCCCTTCACTCTAGGTCAATTTTCAATGCTACCTAGCTCTGTGGCCTTCATCTCATTCTTCAGCCAAGGATCCTCGTATCTTTTAGGACATTGGCTGTCACATTCTGGGCCACACATCCACTGTATGTGGGAGAATGCAGACCAGGTCCCAAGCGTTGGCCCTTAAAAGCATTGCCCAGGCATTTGGCCCCAGCATGCTGCCAACGCACCATGTGGCACGGGCAAGAGCAGCAAATGCCGCCAAACTTTTGGTGAGCCTCAAAGTATTCAATTTTTTGTCGCACCAAATTTTTTTTGCAGGTTTCGAAATGAATCTACGTGTAGGCATAGGCACCCGAGCACGATCAGGCAACAGGATTTTGTGGTTCAAAACTCTCGAGCACAAGCAGGCCCATGAGCACCAAATTTTCGGTGAGCCTCCAAATTCACACACGCACGTTTTGAAAGAAGATGTATTATTTTGTAAGTTCTGTGACAACTGAAACATACTTATGGGATAAAGAAACATGTGTCAATCTCACAGGCTTGGGCAGAAACTTTGTTCAGGTTTCTGTTGATAAAAAATTAATTTTTTAATTAAAAAATTAACGTGTGGCTGTGAGCTCTGGCCAAAACTGGTGGGCAGTGCCTGCAAGATGCACGGCCCCCCGGCCTCATGTCTTAGAAGCACATCACTGGTTTGGGCCCAGCGCGTGCTTAGCTACACTTGTTTTTTTTGGGTGCTTGGTCATAATTTTTTTTTGCCCCTTCTGGGAATATGTGAAAACTGATGCCTGAGATTGCATGGTCGTCAAATTCCAGGTCTAGGCAAATTTAGATGGGTCAAATTTTTTGCAGGCTCCGGGAAGCCCACCACATGGGGCAGAATGATTGGGCCGGGCCCAAATGCCTGCATTCGTGAGTGCGTGCGTTTGAGGCCCATTGCCGGGGTCCAAACAACCTTGTGCGCACAAGGCTTGACTAGGAGGAAGAGGATAACTCGACGAAAGTATGTTGGAGCTTAAGTCGATACACGTGTCTTGGTACCATTGTCCAAGCAATACCCTCTATTCTGCACTTTCGCAAGGGGGTGGCCCAAAAGTTTTGAGGTGCGCCTAGCCTAAACCTTTAGTAACAAAGACAAACTATCAAGCTAAACAAAGGTAAACCAAGGTTACAATATCTTAAGTAGCTCAACTTACCTATAGAATACTTAATAGTGAATATAAAGCAATGTGGAATATCAAACCAAACTAAAGTTAGGGGTTAGAACTTTCTAACCTGTAACCTCTACGAACTAGTACAAATAGCTTAGGGTAAACCTAGAGTTGAATCCAGTAGCTTAAGATAAAGAATCTAGCCTAATGCAACTAGCCTAGGGTAAAGCCTAACTTGTGGAATAGTTATTTTCCTTCTTCACTAGGAACCCTCACCCTAATGAATCTTTTGCATCATTTACAATATTCTCTATAAAGGCTTCCCTATTGGAACAATGGCCAAGAATTGAGCTCTATGTTGAGCTAGGGTTTTTTTTGGGGAGGGGGGATGGCCCCATATGCTAAAACCCCTGATCTCAACAATAAATTTCACCTCCTGACCTAGTTTTGAGTCGGATGGTTTTTGTTGGTTAGTTTGGAAGGTAATTTACCATTGTTAATATACTCACGATTATTGTTATATTTCCCCCTACTTCATTAACCTAGGTACCCAAGGGAGTTGGCTCAATTGGTTAGCTTGACATCCAAAGTTTCTTTGGTCTCAAGTTCGAGCCTTCCCTTGGAAACCAAGAAGCATTAACCTAGGTAGGACATAGCTAGCTATTGACCTAGTTGTAGCTAGATGTTGACCAAGAGGATTATAGTTGTACAAAATCTTAGGCTTTACTAAGATTAGTTGTAGCTATGTTAACCCTAGCTAGGTTTATAGAGTCCTGATTCGATTGAGCTACAGATTTCAATCTAGTTAATATGTCTCTAGTTCGCTATAGCAAGTTAGAATTCAGCATAGTTGGCTAGTATTAGAGTAAGTATACTCTAGGCTTAAACATATTTCTTCGTGTGGATGTAGCCCATATTGGGTGAACCACGTATATATGTTTCATTCATGTATTGTGTTCTTCTATGTTTTATTTTCACATTCAATGATCCTATTCCTAACAAAACTAAGTCTCTCTCTCTCTCTCTCTCAAAACAATCCGACTCCAAAGATCGTCAACAATATGGTTGGCAACACTATTCCTTTGGCATTCTCCAATAATATGCCTAAAGTTTTTGATTTGTAGCTATTTGATTGGCGACGATTTGCCAGATATATGTTGTTCTAGTTTGTTGTAATTTCTTTCTTACCCTTGTAAATGCTTGCAATAATTTATGTACTTTTTTTTATGCTTCATATGACATAATTTCTCTGCCTTTCCACTATTGTAAATGAGATAATTTTTGTGCTTGTGTGGATTGGCATGATATTATGAGGATGATATGCTTCATGGAAATCTACCCTAGGGCAAATTTCCAAGTAAAGAATTATTCTCATAATGGGCAGGGAATCATGATACAAAGCTTCAATGATGGTTATTGTAGCAAACTTTGTCCAATATCTAGACCACCTAGTGACAAATATCATGATATGACAAACTATTGCCTACCCTTATGTTCACTACCTAGGTTCGTCCTTCTTAGGTGTTTGGGCACAAGGCTCAAACACTATATCCAAGCTGTCCTTCTTAGGTGTTTGGGCACAAGGCTAAACACTATATCCAAGCTACTCGATTTAATCAATCATGCGAAAGTACGCAACGTGAATATTGCATGATATGTAAATTTCATTAATTACTTGACCATGATAAAAAAGAGAGTCCTACTTGAGTTTCTTGAGAAAGAAAGTATATAAAGTGAAACCATATGAAGTGTTACAAAACTTATAATTGCAATCAATTCCTACTTTCAAATTGAAGATATGGTATCAGATAAAATTTGAAGAATTGTTATGGAAACAAAAATTTGCATACATTTTCTTTTGAAGAAGATTTGCAAAAACGTCTTGTAGAATGAATCCTATGGCATGCATTGTATCAAAAAGAAGCCTAGCAACTATAGTTGTTTGAAGAATATAACTACTAGAAGATAGAAGCTATATATAAATTTTAGTTGAATGTACCAAATCTTTTCTACCCATACATAAAATAATTATTAGTTAGAAACTTCATAGCCAACTTAAAAAATTTACTACTTAAAATTGTTTTGATCATGTAAAAACTCTCATCGACTTCCACAATATCTTATGGTTGTTATAGAAAAAATGTCTAGTCATAACTAAGCTTCGCAACCACTTCGAAGTGACTTGCCAAATATTTGCTAAACATGTCCACATTCCCAAAATCATTGGGAAAGATATATAGAAATTTAGAAGCAACATCTACACTTTGAGTATTAACTATAATACTACAATTTGGCAAAGAATAGTTAGTTTCCCAATCTGTGTAGATTTCCCACATATCAGGGAACAAGAACTGATGAGTAACTCGGGAAGAAACCATAACATCCAAACTATTCAGGTCCTCTAAACAATGCCCATATTCCTCATCTATTGGATTTTCTGCACACTCAAATTTCATAGCATAATTATTTGCATCATTTGACAAATTAGAAACAACAACAACATTCCTAGATGAACAAATTACATCATTATCTTTAAAATCACCAACAACCTTCTCTGAAGCTTAGACAATTATTTTAACATTTGAATCACTAAAACTCTCTAATAATGAGTCAAAATAATCGCGCACTTCCAAACTATTATGTTGATCCAATGAATAACCACAATCAACACCTTGCAAAATAAAATGGGGACTCAAATAAGATAAAAGAATGTTACACCGAAACAAGAAACATACAAACCCTTCAAACATATGTACCTTGGCCAATTTCTTCTCTCTTAAGTGCATCTTCAAACTTTACATGTCCATTGTCTTTCATCTCACTAGAAATAACAATTTGCATGGCTCTATCATGAACATTTGTCTTGCCTAGATTATATCTAAAAAACCAACGTCATTAAAAAGACAATAAAATACAAAGAAACAAAGAAACAATGACAACAAATTCTAAAAAACGTCAAAATGCTACTTAGAAGTTTTGGATCACGACGACCTGTAAGCTTCATTCCAAACTCTGTAGAAACATCGGTTGCATTCATAAGGCATACTTCCAACACCATGACTTGTTTTGTTTGTGATTTTCTTGTCACTTATTCGAAGCACGAATGCAAGCTAAGTATAATGTCTCAATGTACTTTTACCATAGAACTCTTGAAAAGCCAAACATCACCAAACATTTCCCACTCCTAAAGATATTCAAAAAGTAAAGCACGTGGAATAACCTTAGATACAGTCGACACAGCTTTATCACTTTTAAGCTTGAGATCCATATTTGCCAAATTTTTGAGTTTAATGCCTCCACGAACAAGAAACTTCTTTGTATACTCTCCAACTTGATCACTTTGAAGCTTGAAATCCATATTTGCCAAAATTTTGAGTTTACTGCCTCCACGAACAAGAAACTTATTTGTGCAAAAATACACTTTCAAATGAGTAATCTAACATGTTTTCGAACCTAACATAGACACTTCTTCTTCAAAATGCCACATGGTGTGCTCATGTTGATTTCACTTGAGAGCAATGTTGGGTGCCTATATCCTGTTAAATTTCACACATGTGGGACTCCCCAACATTGTGATTACGATCTCCTAAGATGTGGTGATTGCACAAAGATCAAGCATAGATTGAAATCCAAGATCTATCTCACAAATCTAAGGCAAGAGCACAATGTAACATGCATATATCAAACACCAGAGTACATTCACAAGTGTGGATGAAAAAACCAAGTATGGAAAAGCCTTGCTCTCGGGTAGAGAGAAAATCCAACATCAAACACTCGAGTAGAGAGAGAAAGCCAAAATAGCTCAAAATGTAGAAACTCTCATTGTCTCCAAAAAACTTACATAGGATTGATCTAAGACTCATATAAGTAGCAACTCGAGGTAGAGGGGAGTGAAACATGATTGGACCCCTTCTTTTCCTCCTCTAAATATGATTGGCTTAATAACATATGGACCCTTAATTTTGAGTGGACCAATTTCATGGATCTCTTAGTTGTGATTGGTCATATGATCTCAATACAACACATGGAAGGTGTCACTAGCCCTCCACCATCATGACATGTGTCAAGTGCCTAACTCACTCTTGGATTTGGCCTAATCTTCATGTGGTATGTGTACTTGCTCGAGTTACCTCTAATGTCAAAATTGGCCTAATCACCTACTAACATGTGGATTGACATAAAAAAGTCAACATACCTCCTAACTCAACATAGATAACTTAATTTTCACATATCTCATAAGCAATGCACTTGTTTTACATCTACATAATATATATGTGAGCTTGCATTTCTACTCATGTGTGCGTGTGAGCATTTCTTGGGGACCGCTTGCCCCCATTGCAGAGGACCTCTATCATGGCCCCATTGCCCAAAGCCTCGTCACCCTGAGGACCCCTACCATGGCCCCATTGCCCAAAGACTCGTGACCCATTGCCTAGGACCATTGCCCTGCCCTCGTTGCCTAGGGCCCCTGCTCCCACAACCGGCTACCCAGGCCCCTACCCCTTCTACCTCGTATGACCCACAACCACTGCTCAAATTTGGACCAATGACACCCACTAGATGGCGAGCATCAATCCCTGTGCCCATTGCCCAAAGACCCGTGACCCATTGCCCAGGACCATTGCCCTGCCCTCGTTGCCTAGGGCCCCTGCCCCCACAACCGGCTACCCAGGCCCCTACCCCTTCTACCTTGTATGACCCACAACCACTGCTCAGATTTGGACCAATGGCACCCACTAGATGGCGAGCGTCAATCCCTATGGCCTAGGCAATGCCAATAAGCATCACCCATTCTGTAGCACGTGCCAACTCTTGAGAACTCGATGAGAGAGTGAGATAGACAAGCTTTGACGATTGAGAGAGATCAAGAGACCGATTGTACATGTGAACCAAATTACATTCACGTTGACGTAGCAACAAACGTGCCAAAATAGCTTTTTATCTCTTATCTTTTATTACCCATTTCAAATGAGCTAGGTGGCAATAGTCATGGTCTTTAATCTTTGATGATGGATCATCTGAACACTCTATTAATTAATACATTTATACCTCAACATGTCATCATGGCTTTTAGAAGTTTGAGTTACTGGTAAGACGCATGTTCTCCCATTGTGTTTTGTGTTTCAATGTGACAAATAAAGATTTTCTTTTGTAGAGGTGAACTCATCACAAGTTTTATATTCAATACAATGCAAAGTCTATACAAGATAACTTTACAATGAGATACTTAAGTGTAAAAATCTCAAATATAACAATATCAGTGGATTTTTGTGTGTGTCATTCATTAGAGAGATTTTTTAGCACACAACATACAATTATTTCATGTAAAGCCTTGAAATGGTGTATTCTACAAACCCTGAATTGGCGGTTGATGCATACTACTATTGGATTTTGATATAAGGTAGCCATAAGAAACTTGATGGTAAGATTCTTGAGGAAAAAAAGTATTCGAATTTGTTACTGTGGGTTGCAAATTTGGGACGAACCTTGAAATGGTATAGAAACTAGATTCAGCAAGGTGTAGTTAAACAATGACAATAGGCATGAGTTCTCAATTAAGACAACTAAAAAGAAATTTTGCAGAGGTTAAATTTTGGTACAAACAAGACTTCTACACTGTCAATCTTGTTGAGCTTATGAAGTTTGCTTTTAACGGCACTGAAATCCGAGCTCAAACGGGTGAGGTATGGTAATTCAAAGAATTTGAATATAAAATGTAAATGTATTTAAGGGAGGATAAGAATAAAAATTAAAAATAAAATAAAATAATGATTAGTACAGTTGGTTGCAAAGCGTTAAACTCCGAGATTTGATCACTTTTGGCTTTTAACTATACAAAAATCCGATTTGAGGCCTTCTGAATAGAGGTGTGGTCCTTGATGAGGATGGACCTACTTGTACTGCCGGTAGGATTGGCGGTTCTTCTGCTATATCTGGAGCTCCCCCCTGGTCCATGCTCAAATCTACCCCTGTATCAGAGGGGAGAATTGCGGCATGACTGGTACGGGGATTTGTGGTCAAGCTTCCAACACTTGAGCGGCAGGTTTTTCATAGGCGGTGATAGTCTCTTTAGCCTTTGCCAACTCGGTTGAAGCTGCTTCTTTGAACCTATCAAAGCGGCCTTGGAATCCCTGAAGGGCCAAATTGTATGTCTCCACTTTCTTGAACAAATACACAATCTCCGTCGGTGTGACCGGATGATCTGGTATTTGCGTTTGAAGATACGCATCACGTTCAAGGGTGGTCGCATCCAATTCAGCTTGAAGCTGCGTGCAATCTTGTTCGGCCATTTGTAATTGACCCTTCAGCAGCTGTACTTGTTGCTTTGCATCCTGCACGGCCTTATCCACCATATCTTGTGCGGTTGTCAGGGCATTTTGCAGAGAGTTGACATAGTCTTCCAAGCGATCAGCTTGTTGCTGGGCCAACTTCTTTTCGGCTTCAATCTTGTCTTCATGTTGTTTGGCAATCTTTAACTCTCGATCCAGCTGGACAATTTTCTGGCTGATCAGAGTGTTTTTGGACCCCAGAGCGGAGATTCT
The DNA here is from genome assembly GCA_029204225.1 of Diphasiastrum complanatum. Lineage (NCBI taxonomy): Eukaryota > Viridiplantae > Streptophyta > Lycopodiopsida > Lycopodiales > Lycopodiaceae > Diphasiastrum > Diphasiastrum complanatum. Next base: position 19,335 of record MU832693.1, read on the forward strand.
CTGCTCCATTTCCTTCTTCTTATCCAGCATAGATTGGATCACTTGCGCAAGGCTTGAGACCAAACCGAGAGCATCATCAGAATCGACGGTGGTGGAGGCGGCAACAGCAAGAGGACCTGATGGAACTGTCATTGGTTGGCGTGGAATAGGTGCCACTAGCTCTTTTTCTTCCAAAATGTCTTCCTCTTCAAATCCCTTAGACACTGTGGCATCGAACTGTTTTGGTGATTTTACAGCTTTGTCGACCCGAAGTGCAGTTGGGCTTTCTTCTGTATGAGGTTGCTGGTTGACATCTTCAACACCAACAGTAGATTCATGGATATGTTTGAATCCTCTTCCAAGGGATTGGAGTTCAAAGGGCGCATGGCTCTAGGGCATTTCAAAAATTTTGGCGGCCCCAAAGGGATCGGAATCATCAAACATATCCATAAAAAACTGCGTGTTTTTTGAAGTGGCTTCAGTGTGTGGGGGTGTGGCGGCCTGGGCATCTGTGATGGGAATGGTAGGCCCAATGGTCACAAACTGTCCTTGATTGGAAGCAGAGGCGAGGGAAGCATCAGAGGCTAGGGTAATGGGAAGTCCAGTGCGAACAACAACAGGGGGAGGAAGCGCAGCTGATGAGGTATGCCTAGTGTGACGTCGTGACACGAAAGGTGAGTCAGAAATTACGATCTCGTTGCGTAGACGACGACGACTATGAGAACTTGAGGCCTGGTGAGACGACTCGGACAGTGCTTCTTTGTAGACCGAAAGCATAGAATCTAGGTGAAAGTCGTGGATTCTGTTTTCTAAGTGAGAAGCGGCTAAAAGGGACAATAAAGAACCAGCAGCAAACTGATGCGTAGTGTTGGCCTTAATAGCTCGTTTGAGCTCACCAGAAATAGTCTTGAACCAATTATATGGTTCAAGAGGGGCTTTGGCCAACTTGGTGTGGGACTCCACTATTCTATGGAGGATTTGTGATGTGATGCGATTTTTCCTGAGGTTGCCAACCATCAGGAAGTTGTTCAGTAGCTGGACAACAGCATGGATTGAAGGCTCAGTGATGGCTTCCAGAAGGTATCCGTCATTGGTCCAGTGCAGATCATTAGTGAGGTCAATGTAGGGCTTGATGGCCTGTTTGGCCTGCTTGTGATTGGGTGAGGCCTGCGTACCGGATGTTATACCTATGGCTGCAAGGGCGGCCTCAGTGACGCGCACCTTGTGTGTGGTTCCCTGAAAAGTGATATAAAATTTGGGTTTCTCTTCCTTACATGTATTGAAGGCAAGAGTGATGAAATCCATATTGATCCTGCTAGAAAAGGCTTTCTCATGAATACCCATTGCAGTGAGCGGGTCATCCACTGAGTGACCATGCTTGTGCTAGGAAGGATCATGATGTCCGTTGCAGATGGGACATCACGATGGATAGTATAGCGCGGAGACTGAGAAGTATCGGTAGAAGACACGGTGATTAGAAAGGAAATATAAAACGTGTGAAAGTGTTTCAGAAAGCAGTGCAGGAATTTTGGAAGGCTCTGGTTGCAAGAAAAATTCGCAAGAGCTTCACTAGCACAAGTGAGGAATGAGTCGAAATCAGCCAACTTATAGGTGAAGCTGGTGGGTCCAATACACTGAATAGTAGTTTGGCTGATAAGTTCTGAACAAAAATTTGCAAGCATGTACAGTGTTGTGAAAATAGGCTATAAAAATCTTGGCGAAGGTTTCTGGGGATTTGATTCTATCAGACAAATGTTTTCCAGGGCTGGCAAAGGATGAACCTTTGCCCAGAAGGGTCCTTTACCTAGGTATTCTCATAAATGCATTTTTCCCAGATCTGAGCCTATGGATAACCTAATTTAGACATTTTAAAATCATCTAGTTGGTCGGCGAAGGTTCATAATGAGGTTAAGATGCTCGACAAAGGTTTCCAAAATGGCATATCACTGATCCTTCGCCTAGCTCAAAAAGTGGGGTGTTCCTAGACAGGAACTTTCGCCCACCTCAAATTAGATAAATCTAGAGTGGACGTACATTTTGAGAGCTCAGCGAAGATTTTTGGTACTATATAGGCCAAATCTGACCAAGACAGTGATTTTCTAAGGCATTTTCCATCAAAAAATACTGTGCTTTCTTTTTCCCATGCTGATGACTTTCTGACTTTTGCTCATCAGTCTTTACTCAATTTTTGCTCATCTTTTTTTTTTTTTTAATGTCTTTTTCCATAAAACTCAGCAATTTAAATATTGAAAACAATAAATTTGAAAAACAAATAGAATAAAATAAAATAAACCATTGAGATCAGGCTTGCTGAACTGGCGGAGCAGGCTGCCAAAACTTGCGTAATCGGTTGCCATTCACCAAAGTATCAAATCGTTTTCCATCCAAGTGCTCAAGAATTACAGCACCATAGGTCAGGATTTCCTTCACTTTATATGGGCCTTCACCAGTAAACTTCAACTTTCTCTTGATCAGCTTGGTTTTGTACATCAATGCAAGATCTCTTGCTTTCAGATCTTTTTTGTGCAATCGACGATCGTGTCATGCCTTGCGGCGGCCTTTCTCTGCTGCTAAGGCATGAACTGCCATCAATCGGGTTTCACATAATTTGTGCAATGCTTCATGACGGAGTTGTAAAGACTTATCATCATTTAATCGTTCCGTTGCTGCTATGCGTAAGGATGGGATTAAAAATTCAATTGACAGCATCTTGACCATAAACCAGTTGAAAAGGTGTTTGATTTGTACTATTTTTGTAAGCGGTTCTGAATGCCCATAATGTTCCATACAGTTTATGTTCCCAATCAGACCGACTCGCTTCAATTGTCTTTGTCATAATGGTGCAGAGAACCTTATTGGAAGATTCAGCTTGGCCATTCCCTCTGGGATAGTAGGGAGTCCTAAATCTGTGTATAACGAAAAAATCTTCCAGTAAACACTTTATTGTTTGATTAACAAAGTGTGTATCCCTGTCACTGACAATCTCGATCGGACATCCAAATCTAATTATAATATTTTCATATAGAAACTTGGTCGTAGATTTTACATCAACAACTTTGACAGCTTTGGCTTCAACCCACTTGGTCATATAATCAGTTGGTACGATAATGTATCGGGCCTGAGATCCTTGCGCGGCAGGGTGAATAGGTCCCACATAATCCAGTCCCCATTTTTCAAACGGTTCTTGCGATAAAACCGAATGCAAGGGTTCATAGTTCTGACGAGTAGGTCATCGTGCTCGCTGACAAACATCACATGTCTGAATAAAATTTTGTGTCCTTGTGAAGCGTCGGCCACCAACAACCTGATTGCAAAAGTTTGCGAACAGCAATATCTGTAGAGAAGTGTCCTCCACCCATGCCATCATGTGAAAACATGATTAAATCTAGAACTTCATGCAGTAAAACACATCTTCACAAAATATTATCTGATCCACGACGATACAATTGTCCGGCAAGTAATTGATAAGGTTGAGACTTATGAATCAGTTGTCTCTTCTGTTCTTTTGTCAAGGAGTCATTCAGTTGTCCTAGCATCAGGTACTCAACAATATCTGCTGCCCACTCAGGTATTGCTTCAACATAGAACAATGCAGCATCTGGCAGTTCATCATCCACTTAAGTGTTAACTGGTGCGGATTCGATTCGCGAAACGTGATCGACTAGATAATGTTGCTTGCCCTTTCAATTCGAAAGTCAAATTCAGTCAATAACAATAACCATCTTGCAATGCGTCCAGTATTGCATGTCTTGTTTACCAAGTAAAGTAACGGTTGATGATCCGTATAAAATGCAAAGTGCGTTTCGATGAGATAGTGACGAAATTTTTGAACATAAAAAATCATGGCTAATGCCTCTTGTTCCGTTGTTGAATAATTCTTTGTTGGATCTGTGAGTTGTTTGCTTGCAAATCGTATAGGATAATCCTTCTTATAGTCACCTGGCTGCATCAAAACTGATCCAATGGCGTATTTTGAGGCATCTGTATGAATATGAAACTCTATCGTCCAATCTGGAGAACGCAGTATTGGTGCTGAAGTAAATGCTTTTTTTAATTTTTCAAAGGCTTCTAACGCCTCTACTGTCTAAATAGGAACAATAGTCAGTTTGTATATAGGTCATCCTAAATCCGCAGAGAAGATACTAAAAATTCGATAGTAGTTCGCATGACCCATAAACACATAACCTCCACGAATTGTTGTTGGCGGTGGCAATTCCACAATAACTTTGATCTTGGAATAATCTGAGGCAATACCATGTCTCGATATCACATGTCCAAGCACAACTCCGTGGGAAACCCATATCTGACATTTTTCTGGATCTAGAGAAATCTGATATTTGCGACATCTTTCAAATACTTTCTCCAATCGATCTAGGTGGTCTGCATCTATACTATGGACTCCCAGGTCATCCAAGTAAATTTCAAGGAATTTCTGCAGATAATCTTTAAAAGCAGATTGCATTACTCTTTGGAATGAACTTGGTGCATTACAGAGTCCAAACGACATTACTTTGTAAGCATAGGTGCCCCATTCTGTTGCAAAAGCAGTTTTGTGGTGATCGGCAGGTGCACTTAACCTGGTTGTAACCACTATAAGCTTCCGCTCCGACAAGGCGATCCAAAATGCTTTCAATAAAAGGTAACGTAAAGTGATCCTTCCGCGTCACTTTGTTCAACGCTTTGAGATTCACACAGATTTGCAATTTCTCATTTTTCTTAGAAACAATGACAATCGGTGAAATCCATTCAGTGTGCTCGATCTCATAAATGAAATCGGCGTCAAGCAATCTCTGAAGTTATTTCTTTATCAGGTCTGCCACATTAGGATTACAATGATAGACCTTTGTAACCTTTGGAACTGCATCAAGTACTAAAGGTATGGTATGTTCAATCACTGATGTCGGAATACCCTCCAGGTCTTGATAAGTCCATGCGAAGCAATCTTGATACTTAATAAGTAACATGCGTAGTGCTTGATACTGTTCAAGAGTAAGTTGTGATCCAACTTGTACAATTTTTTTCGGTTCTCCTAGTTCGGCAATATTCATTGGCTGTGTCCTAGCTGGGCCATCGCAAACCTCTTTAGATTCCGGCATGTGTTCTTCGGGTTCACGATGTGCTTTAGGTAACATGATAACCACATCATCCAGTGTATAACATTTAAAATGCTCAAGCATATCATGTTGGACTACATCTGCTTGTTCTTTTTCGAAAGGACTTGTCTTGGATCTTCGCTTAGCCTTCTTAGTAGGAATTGATTGTGGAGGTGATGACTTCGGAGAAGATGAATTTTTCTTCATAGGTGAAGACTTTCTAGACGATGATGTCTTACTAGAATTCTAACTTGAAGAATCATCTTCGACTTTTCCTTTGTCTTTATCCAATAAGGGTGGCACTTTCTTTGAATCAATCTTTTGAGGGAGATTTTCTCATTTCAGGACCGTATTATAATGTTGCTTAGCTTGTTTTTTTGTCATCGATCCTATGATCTTGTCTTCTTTCAATATAACTGCTTTGGACGGTTTTATTGCTGGTTCATCAGGAACATTACGCACTCCAAATCTGATCGGATCCATATGATTTATAGTCTGCTCATCCGTAAGTTCAGCATTGCCATCATAAGTCAAAGAATGACTCACAAGAATAAGTTCATCCTCAATCGGATCTGGTATAGCTTCTGTTGATATCCAGGCTACATTCAGCACATTTACTATGGTGTATCCAAAGTTCGATCTAACAAGGAAATCTTGCTCAAATCTGATTGATTATCTTGTTGACACACATATCCTGCTGTACAGTCAATCGTTGCAAGAGTTTCATTCCAATTGATAGTATCCGTTTGAGAATCTTAATGAACTCACAATTTTTCTATTGGTCAATCACAAGTGTGATCCGTTGTTGACGAATCATTATCCTCTTTTTGAACCACTAGTTTGATAGTCCATGTTGTAGGATCAACTTTAACTGCACATTCACGATTTTCGAAAGTGATTTTTCCGATACCCCAGTTATGAATTATTTGCGCAACTCGTAACCATGGATGTCCCAATAGAACTCGATAGACATTTGGCGCTCTTGGTAAGTCCATCACTACGAAAGCAATGACGAACTGTACTCCCGCAATTCTTACACGTATATCTTCCACCATTCCTCATGGACAAACTGTCGATCAGGTAGCTTAATAGCAAAAGTAGCAGGCTTAATCTTTGTAAGGCCCCATTTTGCACATAGCTTTGTAGAGATCAGGTTAACTCCTGAACCGCCATCTATCACGGCTGCTTCTTTAGGAAATTGTCTATGCTGTATCGGCAAAGTGATATTCTTTTGTTCACTTTCTCAAGTGGCTCCAACATGGAGTACTTCGTTAGATTCTTCAAATCCAGCACAAAAAAGTGGCTCCTGATGGACTTTTGGTTCTTCTTGAGCTAACTTTTGCACTAAGACCTCTTTTGCTTTCGGCACCAACTTTAGGAACTCTCCTAATGAGATATTGATCTTGCTAGACAAAATGTTCATGAGCAGTTCTGTTTGCGGTGCTTCCGGTTCAATCATCTTGAAGGGTTCTTCATGATGATGTAACTGATCATTCATATCCGTATGTGAATTTCTTGGAGGCTGCAATGGTGAAGACTGAACTTCGGTTGTTGCTTTAGCAGCTTCAAGCTCCTCTTCTTCTTGCAGATGTTTGATCCACTACCTCATATTATGATATCTTCGTTTTTCTATATTAAGATTTGGATAGACTCCAGATGCTGTTGGTATATCGTTCAATGGTATAGAATCAGCAGGTACTAAATCCACTACTGGTTCTTTTTGCTTCTGTGCTCTGGTGACCACCATCAAGGGTGCACTTGGTTTATTCGAAGCTACTGGTCTTTGCTTGATTGTTATCAAATTTACAGGCGCTGTAGCTGGTGGTGGCCTCGATCTTGCTGGACAGTCTTTATAGCAATGCCCATAACCACAGTCACGACATAATGGTACAAATTTTTCTTTATTTGGACATTCTGCAACTCTGTGATTTTCTCCACATGCAAAGCATCCAAGTGGTGCTCTGGTCCAATTTTTGGAGGCTTGTTGAGCAGCAGCATAAATGGCATACTGTTATGAAGATCCACCTTTTTTATCATTACCATAGTTCCATTGCGTAGCACTTCCGTAAGGTTTTGGTTCCATTAAATTAGCAGGAGGAGCGGAGTGCTTTGGTGGGGTAGGTAAAGCTAAACGTTCCGGGTATCCAAGAACAGATTGTCACGGTTTTGCTGTTGGATTTCCTCCATATTGTGGTTCTCGATATCCCATCTAGGCATACCGTTGTTGAATTATCTAAGGGTTGAAGTTGCAAAAAGCAGTCTCATGATCAGGTGAATTACACAAATGACAAACACTGAGTTCCATTCATTTTTTCAATTGAGGACACTTGTTTACTGTGTGATTGCCTGTACAAATAGAACACCAGACATTTTCCCTAGTAGGAAAAGTCTTTGCAAACTTTTTAGGTTCCTTGTTTGCTTCTCCGTATTCTCCAATGCTTTGATCTTCTTATCAAATTGTGACTGCAACTTTTCCATCTGTTTTTGCTGGTTCTTCCCAAGTTTCTCGAACTCATTGAGCATCATTTCTGCAGTAGCGTTGGCATTCGTTGATGCAATAGTGGTGGATGTCATAGTAGTCTGCCCTGCTGTATAAGGCAACATACTGATATTTGGCTCATCATATGAATCTTCATCCTCCTCCCGAATTGCATCGTCCATAGTATTTTTCAAGAGTGCATACTCATTATGGCGTTTCAGCTCACGTCTGATCCGTTTAGGTAGACCTGACAAAAACCACATAATCATGGCATTCTCGTTAATCAGCTCCGGTTCGCATTCAGATCTGAGACATTTCACCCGTTCAATGTAATCTCAAACCATTTCTCTCTTTTTCATTTTAATTTTACTTAAAAGTAGGAAAGGATCTTTCATAAACTTTCACGGTTTGAACCGTGTAATGAGGGCTCGTTTAACAACCTCCCAATCTGCACGCTCAGTTTCGTCTTGATTATAGTACCAATCTTGTGTTGCATCTGTTAAGGCCATAGGAAATAGCTTAAGTTTATCTTGAGGATAAATCTCGCCATAGACTTCACAGGATTCAGCATAGATATGAAGAAATCTAACTGGATCTGTTAATCCATTATATTTGGGTAGATCCAATCGGGGTGCTCTTCTAAAAATGATTGGATTGACTTCTTGTGGAGCACCTCTAGGGGAAGCCATCTTCTCATATTCAAATCAAGCAGACAATGAGAATTGGATCTAGATTTTTCAATCAAAACTATCTCAGATCACTTCTGCTTGATTTTTTTTTCTTTTCAAGAATCTGATTTTATATCATAAAAAGAAATTTGAAATTCGATCAATCGATACCTCTTAAAAATGATAAATTTCTCAGAATTCAAATCAGAATATATCAGATTTGACCCAAATTTTGACAGAGACTTGATCTGGAAAATCAGAAACTAAAAATAGGACTGGCGAAGGTTCCCTAGGCAAAGGTTGGCTCGGCGAAGGTTCAACAGTGCTATTTTTGAAAGAAAAAAAAAAACTCTCTGATCAACTTTCCTGACAATTTCTTGGGAAATAACCTTCGCCGACCTTTCAGATGAAAGATCTAACACAAATAAAACTATGAAAAATCGGACAAAGGTTTCTGACACAAGAAAATACAGTTTTTGTACTTTGGCGAGGGTAAAAATCAAGATTTTTTGTGATCTGATAAAGAAGAATCTTCGTCGAACTCAAAAATAGTATTTTGCTATAAATAAAATGTTCTGAAAACTTGGCGAAGGCCTTGGCAAAAGAATCAAGAGTAATATTGGTAATTTTGCAAAAAAGTGACTTTTTGGCAAAAATATGACAATATGACAACTGATCCTCTAAAACCCTTTCTATCTTTGGTATTAATCTTCGTCGACCTGGGAGTAGATAGATCTGAATCACACCTAAGCACAGTGAATCAGACGAATGTTATTTTTCTGTTTTCTTAGAGTTTTGGTTATTTTTTGATGTTTTTTGACGGTTTTTCTGATGTTTCCGAAAATTTGCTGGGAATCAATCTTTGCCCTTCAAACTGAAGGTTCTGTAAACAAAACTAAAGGTGTCTGCAGCTCGATGAAGGTTTCCTAAAAGAGGATAAAAATTTCTAAGCTCTGATGACGCTTTTGCGTAGATGCCTAATGCAAGCTAACCATCCAACAATCATGCTACAAACTAAAAAATTGGCGTAGCTCCCCGACAACGACGCCAAAATTGTAGTGGGCTTCTTTCCTTTCCTAACCTGAATCTAAGATCTAGTCAGTCTAGCATCATAGAGACGGAGTTAGTTGTCACGCGTAGGTTCGTTCCCATGAGAGCGATAGTTTTAGTTCAGATTTTAGCATGAATGGAAGATCCAAAGTCTAACTCTACATCCATTAACCCTATTCTTTAACACTACGATCCACAACAAAGATAGCTTACACTTCCTCTCTTTCTCCCTCTTTCTCTCTCTCTCTCTCTCATAAAAAGTATAATAACATGCAATCCCAATAATAATCAGATCCAACAATTAGCAAAAATCCAAAGAAAGCATGAGAGATGGAGAAGGAAAGAAGAAGAGCAAGTACATTCATCAACCCATTTATGAAAAAAACCATGCTTTATTGAAATGAGAAAATGAACATGAGGAGCAACTCGAGTTGGTCCCTTTTTATAGTAGAGAGGAGGACCCTGGCCTTTGAATTCTATTGGTCCATTCTTGCCTCTCTTTTTATTCAAATTTAAAAAAGTGTGAGAACCATCAAAATTGGAGGGAAACCCTAACTTGACATTTAGGCCCTGCGACATTAAAAGTCTTGCAAAAAGGCCTAAAGTCCTTTTATTGACTTTTAACTAATCAATCAAATAACTATGTGATCATCGGGTTGGACTTACACACGCAGGGTGCCAAATCCCTCTCACCTATTAGCTAGGGTTAGGGTTGCCTTGGGTACCGCAAACCCTCCAACAACAGTGTCAGTTGAGAAGCAGCTCACTTACTTGTTGAGAGCCTTAGCCAGATCTTTCTAGACAACCAGAACCCTACTCATGAAAGATCCTACCATGACCCTCAAAAAGGCAATTGTCGAGATTCGAGAGGAAGTCGAGGCTAGAAAACATCTTGATCACAAGGATGGTTCTGACAAAGCCCTCTATGACAACAAAGAAAAATCCATGAAACAATTTAAGCCTAAGAGGGAGTCGAATCAAAGGTAGAATCGTGATTAGCAAGCAGAGGGGACCAGCAAAGGCAACTAGAAGAGCAAAGGGAGATCGAAACAACAAGGTGGAGAGAAGAAGACTTGCATGAGATGCAGAAGAGATGGGCACACAGTTGATAAGTGCTGGCTCAATCCAAAAATTGAGTGTATCCACTTTCACAAGAAGGGTCATGCAACCATGGATTGTCGCCTGAACCCGAGGAACAAATCAGCACAGAATAGACAGGAGAACAGTAATAGTTCATCCTATGTCGAGGAGCCTAAAAGCTCGAAAATGGGCGAAGAGAGATCAAACAGAAACTGTTTGACCACTATACTTTTGCAAATATGTGTGCAGCATCAACTCTGACACACATGAGGTGATCCTAGATTCAGGAGCCACTTTGCACTTCGTGACATCAAGACGAATCATGTCTGATTTCTGAAGTGCAGATCCATCAAGATTCATAGTTCTTGGAGATGGATCCAAACATCAAGTGAATGGTATTGGTTCACTGTGGCTCAACAGCAATGGTAGAGACAGATGACTTGAATACATTCTATTCGTGCCTACACTGCAGCAATACTTGCTTTCTCTGGCAAGAATAGTTGATGCAGGGATGCGTGTGACATTTTCTAACGAAGCATGCAATGTGGTTGATGCCAGTACCAGTACCTTGATCACTCAAGGCAGAAGAAAGGTAATCTATATCACCTAAAGGTATGTCTGTCTGCAAATCAGGTGCATCAGACTCATGATGATTTGCCAGACACTTTGTGGCACAGGAGACTATGCCACATGAACTCAATGGCACTTTACCAAGCAAGTCATCATGGAGCAATAACAGGGGTCAACATCTTGAATGCAACCAGTTCGACCATCTGTGATGCATGTCTGAAGGGTAAGATGTCGCACACTCCATTTGTCAAAGACTCCTGCAGAACGACCAAGATTCTAGAGTTAGTGCATTCTGACACCTGTGGGCCTTTCAATGTGATCTCAGTAAGAGGCTCAAAATACTACATAACCTTCATTGATGACTATAGTAAATTTGCCAGAGTGTACTTTATTCAGAATAAATTTGAAGCACTTGATAAATTCACAGAATATGTGAATTGGACAAAGAGATGCACAAGCAACAAAGTGAAGTAGATCAAGACAGATCGAGGTGGCAAATACATCTCGAATCGCTTCACTGACTTCTTTAATGATCGTGGCATCATTCACAGAAGGATTACAACCTACACACCGCAACACAACGGTGTTGCAGAGAGGAAGAATAGGACCCTGATGGAAGCTGTCAGATGCATGATGGCCTCCTCGAAAGCTCCAAGCATACTGAGGGCTGAAGCAGTAGCTACTACTGCATACATCCAGAACAGAACAGGGAAGTCTGGTATTTCTCACATGACACCACACGAGTTATGGTGGGGTAGAAAGCCCAACTTGTCTCACATTAGAATCTTTGGTTGTGCAGCTTATGCACATATTCCCGATAAGCTTCGAAAGAAACTTGATGAGAAAGCTGAACAAGGATTTCTGGTAGGTTATGACAACAATTCGTCATATTACAGAGTCTACATGCCAGACACGAACACTGTGAAGACGGTGAGAGATGTTAGATTTGATGAGAGCAGGACAATGACCAATGACGATCATGTCAGCTATGAGGTTCTGAAAAAGACAGTACTATGATCTGCCGCCAGTGACAGAGGGAACAGAAGACAAACACGAAAACGAAGAGTTTCGAGTCACTTCCCACTCAAGTGACGAATCAGAAGATGGAAAATTTGAGAGGCAACCTACTACTACAGTTCCTATAAACAAGAGTGCTATCAATATATGTGCCATACAGCTCTGCTTCTACATCAGAAGAGTTTTGTGGATTCAGTGGTGAACCACAGACTTTCGAGGAAGCAATTGAATGTTTAGAGAAGGACAAATGGATCCAAGCCATGAACGAAGAGATGGAATCGATGAGGAAGAACTAGTTATGGACATTGCAGCCATTACCACATAAGCGCAAGACTGTCAAATGCAAATGGGATCTCAAGCTCAAGTATGGACCGGATGGGAATGTCTCAAAATACAAGGCAAGACTGGTAGCGAAGGGATTTTCCCAGAGACACGGTATTGGCTACTCTGAAACCTTCTCTCCTGTTGTCAAACATTCGTCCCTACATCTGTTATTTGCATATGCAGTTGCTTATGACCTCAGGATCCACATTGTGGATGAGAAGACAACCCTCTTGCATGGTAAGTTAGACGAGGAGGTCTACATTGACCAACCCCCAGGTTATATCTCGAGTTCACTTCCTGATTATACATGCAGAATGCATAGAAGTATCTACGGTTTGAAACAGTTAGCTCGACAATGGTACAAAGAGAAGGATCAAGCCCTGAAATAATTGGGATTCAAGCCACTAATGGCTGATTCCAATGTGTATGTGAGAATTACAGACGGACAGATCATCATTGTGGCTGTATATGTAGACGACACTTTGATACTCTACAAGAGTGAGAAGCTGATTGTTGAAGTGAAGGAAGACATCTCGAAACATTTCGAGATTGTGGATATGGGAGAAGCCAAGTGTTACCTTGGCTTGCAAGTTGAAAGGGACTATGAGGGAGTTACGCTGTACCTTGACCAGTCCATATACACCCAGAAAATCCTAGAGGATTTTGGGATGCTGAACTGCAAAGGAGCGAATACTCCAATGCCGGCAGGAACCGTGCTGACAAACGATGATTGTCCGAGGAATGAAGAAGAGAGAGAACAAATGTAGCTCACACCTTACATGAAGCTAATAGATCTACTGATGTACCTTACAGACAACACACGTCCTGAAATTGCTTATGCAATGTTCAAGATGAGCCAATTTTGCACGAATTTAGGCTCGACACATTGGAAGATTGCAAAACAAATTTTTTAATATCTTCAATCAATGAGAGATTATGGCTTGTGTTATTGTCGTGATGTAGGGTTCAAGATGCTTTCCTATAGTGATGCTAGATGGGCATCCCTCAAGGACAATTGTAAAAGCGTCTCAAGAGGATGCACCATCGCGTCAGGAGCGGCAGTTCTCTGGGTCAGCAAGAAGCAGACCATTGTGGCTCAGTCATCCTACGAAGCAGAGTATGTTGCATTAGCAAAGATGGCCAATAGAATAATTTGACTCAAGTAGTTCTTGGACGAATTGGGTCGAAACAAGGAACGAGCCTCTGGTTTTGCAGATGGATAACAAATCTACAATACATCTAACGAAAGATCATGTGTTCCACTCAAGAACGAAACACATCGTGATCAAGTACCACTTGATCAGGGATTTGATTGAGAAGAAGATGCTACAGACCACCTTCATTGGAACGAAAGACATGGTTGTTGACATTTTCACAAAAGCCGTAGACAAAGGACTTTTTGAGAGACAGAGGAGCAGTCTTGGAGTCATCAAGCTATCATGCTTTGAGAGGGAGCTGAAGAAACAAAACATTTCTATTACCAAAGCTTTGTTAGCTTTCAGCCTCTGCTTGACAAAAACGTTTGCGAACGTGAAAGTCAAAAGACGTGAAGCAAAAAATGTTCGCGAGCACCCTAACGAGAAGACACGAACACAAAAGATTCGCGAAACAGAATTTTTGCGGTACAGTAGGAGAAAGTCAGACAATGAGAAACTCAAATGACTCAAAGCGACACGAAAATTGTCGTGACACCTTTTTCTACCCTCATGCTCCAAAAAGGACCAACAAGATCATGCAAGTACCAATAAGTACAGATATCTAATATGATATCATGACATCAGCAGATATACTCTAGGTCGTGGCTAATCTGCCACTCTTGTAATTCGTGATTAGTTGTAGATGTTTAATCACTCTAATCTAGAGGTTACACAACGCGACTATATACCTTTTGGTTGATGCATGATATACAATGAAGAAGTCTAATGCTTCTAAGCAAGAAGACAAAAATACATGGAGCTTGGTCGAGAAGTGATCTAATGGGCTCGGCCAAAATCACGGAGGGACTCGGTCAAGGCTCGTCCACGTGGAAATATTGAGGGCGTCGGGCACATGGCAGGTTTGTTTGTTTGTTTTTTAAAGTTTTTTGGGGGCCCTTGGATTAGGGCTGGCCGTAGGTAGGGCTAGGTCAGAATTTTTTAAACTAATTATGGCAAAATTTCAAAATGAAGAACCTTCAAAAAAATTCACAAAGGAGCAGAATTTCAAAAATGAAAAATTGAAGTGCTTCTCTCCCAAATTTCCTACCAAAGTTAAAATTTGACCTCCTTCACAAGAAATGTCATATCTCCAATTTTCAGTCAAATTGGCTGCAAATTGGCTCAGATTCAAGCTTAGAGTGACATCTACAATCCTATAGAATTACAGTCATAAAATTAAGCCAAAAGTACAGCCAAAAATGGAGAAAAACAGACTGCAAAAAACTACAACAAGCTAAAATTGGAATAAAAACACAAAAAATGGCCATAACTTGGTCATTATAACTCCAAATCAAAAAAAGTTTAGTACCTCCAGAAAGCTAAAAGAGAGATCCATTGCTCTACAACAAGAAACTATACAAAAAATGAGAATTAAATGGTCAAAAATTGAATCAAAACTTGCTGGAAATTAAAAAATCAAGAAAACTAGAACAAGAAACCCTTTGAAGTAAGTTGAGTAAATCTTAATGGACCTATTCAAATAAAGCTAACCTAGATCTAGTCAAGAACAATGAGCAGCAACAAGACATATAATGAAATCGAGGATCATATGCCAATTTCTAGCCAAGATATTCATACAAACATCAATAGGTTGATCTAGTAGTAAATGGTGGGTTCTCCAAATGATGTTGCAAGCAAGTGTTTTACAAAGAACTAAGAACTCCAAGCAATGAGCTTACAAGGGTGGGAGGTCTTGACAATTTCAAAATGGTACATATAGATTGCCATAGCTAATAATTGTGTGTACTTTCTTATGGGGGGAGTGAGAGGAGAGAGGATACATGAGGCTAGAAGTTGCTTTTCAAGTATGATTCATAACAATGAGAGCGTAAAATAGTTTTTGAGATAAAATTAACCTAAAACCAAAAATTGTAGCAGTACTAGAAATCAATAATAATTTGATAAGATTGGCTAGTGATTGGCAATATATATTAAGTCCACATGTCAATCCTATTGTGGTGAGTCATAAATTTTTGGATGGATCCAAATTTATCCCAAGAAAGTACATAAGATTTTAGTGAGCTGTAGATTTGAGTATGGTTGGAAGGCATCTTCATGATCAACAATATATCTTGTTGTTATTTATTCTAGATTACTTAACTTAAGTGCTAGCCAACAAGGCCCACTTGAGTAGGATAGAAGCTATCTAGTTACTAACTTCAAGGTGCTCACGAGTTTAGTTTGATTCTAATATACTTTGTACTATAGTTCTTCAGCGTTGTGAATAGAGTGGTGGCCACTCCAGGGTTTGTGTTGCTCTTCTATGAATGCTTGTGTAGTTTTCTTGTTGTTGTGCATTTGTGGTTGTAGGTGTGATTGATGATCAAGCAACCTTCATTTTGTAGATATTGCACAACTTTGCCATCAATGACTAATGTTAGCTTTATGGTCTACAACCATAGTACTCCCAAAAAACAAGCTAGGCAATTAGAAGATGTTTCTTAGCTACCATTTTTAGGTGTATCCATTCTCCTTTTGTGAACTCTTTTGTCGTATTTTTTTGTCAGATGTATCTAAAATCGTAATTTTACTTAATAAATGCCAAGTCAACAACTCCTAAGGCTTTCATTTGAATAGCCATAAACTATGCATTTCTAAAGCATGTCAACTCATAAATAAACATTCAATGGTATCCAATTCCAAATTAAGGTTAGAAGATGCCATATGCAATGTTTCATTGGTATATGTATGATTTCTATTATTGTTTTGTAATGTGAACTCACTTTAAAATGCTTTTACAAACTTATTGAATTTGTATGAGTGGATATCATGTTTTATACAAGTTGTTCACAATATAACATATGAAGTGAGCAAGGCTAGTAGAAATCTTGCTCGTCTTTTTCAGTAAGGTGATCATGCCTTGATTTAGTTTAGATTTATTAAATTTTAATTGCACCAATCAATCCTCATTCTTGTAATCTATGCAAACATTAAAAAAGGGAGATCAAATAAGCTTTTTCCACAGAGAAAAGGCTATTTACAAGGTGAAATGTTCCAAGCTACTCAGGGAAATATGCTTCATAACGTGCCATTACCCACAAGGGATGTGGAAGTTTTGGTCCACGCATGCCATATCCTTATGTGGAATTCAATACCCATTGACAATGCAAATGTGTTCACTTTTGGAGACATTATCAAGAATTGTATAGCTTGTCCCATTAATTGGCTATTGAGATTTCAATTGACCATGTCCGTTTGAGGTTTTCTTTTCGACTGCACTATGAATCAAGCATGTATAGATAAAATGCAGTTATTGATGTTGAAAGAGGTATTCAGCTGTTGAGAAAGTTGGAGGCAGTAAAGAAAAGAGAAATTCTTTGAAGGGTGCATATTAGGTTGTTCCTAACGTTAGAGAAAGTCCTTGCTCCAAAAGAGCTCTATAAAAAATCCCACATAATCAACATCAAAAGATATTGTGTTCCTACTTCACGTTGTCCAAATTGCTCATCACACCAAGTACACCATAGTTTACGTATCGATTATGTATTCAATATTGAAATTAGCCTCTTAGTCATAGGACATTTGGGTTCTTCAAGAGGACTAGCTTTGACATGTTGGTTTACACTTCCAAGACTTAAGAAGCCTTGACAAGTGGAGAGATCTCCTTGTTGCACAACGAGTTTCCCAAGGTGCACTACAACATCTTGTCTTCTTAGATAAATCATTTAGCCATTAAAAGGTGAGTTTATTTGATTGGTCATTTCTCAACACGATGACACAAACTGGAGTATTGATTATCATGAAAGGAGTATCCAAATCACAAAGTTCTTCTTCTGACCAACTTTGACCATACATTATCATACTATAGGTTGTATTACATGTGAAGAAAAATAATGGAGAAACATTCACTATCACAACCAAAAACATGTAAACTAGAAGCAAATAGAAAGAACAACCAAAAGCATTAGCAGGTAGTGAATAGCAAATGAGGATGCTTCTCTCCAAAGTTTGGTAGAGTTTCCTCCTTAGCATGCAAAATAGAGTACAAATGTGGAAGGCCCTTGCCCCAAAATTCTATTGGCTAATATGTACATTGATCCTAACCATTCATCTTGGACCCAACTTAATCCAAGGGTCCACAAAAAGTACATTAGAATTCACAAGATTCATGTGAGTCCAAAGTTGGACCCAACTCTAAAATAATAAACTTCTAAGTTTAAAATGACTTTGGGCCTTAAGTTTTATTTTAATTACAAGGGGCCCAAGTCCATTATTTCTATTTAGAATCTCCTTGCATGCTCTTTGGGTCATGGACTTATACGCGCAGGAAGCCATGCCCTCGCAACACATTTATTGACTCATTTTCTTTTATTCGCTCTATGTTGGGAATACCCCCAACAGGACCCACGGCCTGAAGTAGTGCCGGTCCCTCGGTACTCTGTCGGTTCAATATAGTGAGCGCTTGGCTCATCGCTAGTTGATCAGGTAGGTCGTTACGTCTTCCATGAAGGTGATTTTGCCAATATTTTTCAAGTCCTTACTTGTGTGCAAGGACTTGTGGATGCCGATGATCCATCGTTGATCGATCCAAGCTTGAAAACAGCTCGTCCAGGGGTGACCCAAAAGTCCGGCTCGATAATATACACGAGCGATTGGCAGCTGATCCTCCACACGATCTAAGACCAATGCTTTATTCGGATCAAAACAAATTGGTGAGACAAAATTATCCCACTTGGTCTCGATGCCCATCAGGTATTCCAAGTCCCGGGCGTAAGTTGCTGCTGCATGGACTGTTGGATCTGGACAATCGAGACACTCCGTGGAAAATCTGTTGAGAGACCTTTGGGCGTCTACAGCCGTTGTCCAGTAGTGCTCAAAGTTGATTTTTGGCTAATTATAGTTGTTGAGAATGATTTTGTCCATTGGGGTGCCGCATTCCACCCATTTGGTTCGTCGTAGACATGGCAGGAAATGGGCATTTACCCGAAGTTGCTAAGGACTGGTCACATAAGCTCTGATGGCTGCGGGGTCATGTTCAAAAAGCTTCTAACGCCACTCTAGTTGTGGTAAGAGGGTGGGGAGTGACTGCAACTAGTTTCCCTTGATAGTTTGTGCTAAGAAGGATATCTGCCAACCTCCTCTTGAAGACTAGTGGGGATATTTGGATAAGAATTCATTGATTTTTTCCTCCATGGACTTGGGGCATCGGAAAGCCCGGCTCGCAGATATAGTGCGCGAGCCTCTTGATGAGGAGGCTTGTCCTTCCCCGTGGCTATGGCTAGGACCCATGTCCATGCCTTGGTCCTACCTCAACTCCAGTATTAGGAGGTCCTTGGTCTTGTCTGTCTGACCCCTTATCCTGACTTGTCGCCCCTGTTGCTTGCTGGCCTTGGTCTTGGCTCATACCTGCATGTGCAGCATCAAAGAGAGGTGGCGTTGGAATCACCACCGGGGTTGGTTGAGCCTTCTTCTCCATAAATTGTTGACAAGCCTTGAGGGCTTGTTTGGCCTGGATGAGCTCTTGAGTTGCGCTGGCCCGAACTCCATCTGGTAGCTGTTCAGAGCAGATCGACCAGATCCCATTGCCCCAGATGACAAAAGATCACGAGAGAACCTCATTGAAGACAATGATGCCGGCACTGTACAGGTCATCGGGGCCACTATCGTCGTGTTAATGATTGCTGCTGAATTCACACGTGTGGGACGCCCTACACATGTACTTTTGATCTCCTAAGCGCAATAATACCATAAAGATCAGACTAGCATTGGTTGACAATAGGAAGGCTGATCATACAAGAAATATTATTGTGTTACAAGCAAGATCTATTAACAAAACATAAGAATAAGCATCATAAATGCCTCAACTCGGCTAGAGAGAGAAAATAGAAAGTACAAAACTCGTGTAGAGAGAGAGGGCACAAAGAGCTTGTCTCCAAATTTGCATTACACACAAATTTCATCATTTTCTCAATGAGAGTACATCACATATATATAGATCCATGGACTCTTCTCCTACTTTGAGTTGAATTAGAGTTGTGAATCCACCTCTCAAGCTATCTAGACTTATTCAAGCCACCTCACTTTGTCTAATTGTGCCACCTAGTCTTTTCATGCAATAAATGTGGCATGTAAAGTACAAATGGCAATTCCTATGGTAGCTCGAGTTTCTACTTCTACCTACCTTGAATATTTTATTCTAAGATGGGTCTTTACTAAGCCAAAAGAGCTCAATTCATCTTTGGCATTTTTAGGACCCCTACTTAGATAGATTTTTCAATATTTTGACACTCCTCCTAAAAATGTATCTAATGTGGATCAAGCATCGATCTTGAGATAAGACCAAGATTAGACCTATGCTTTGAGAAGGCACTTTTGCAAAGTGGATTTGTGAGAAGATCAACAATACATGAAGATGTGTCGACATGTTCTAAGTTGATTTCACCTCCAATGAGCTTTTCCCTTACAAAATGGTGTGCCACTTCTGTGCTTGCTTCTTGCATGAAAAGTAGGATTGTTTGCAAGAGCTTGTGCCGATATGTTGTCACATTTGATCAAGGGAACATCATCCTCTTTGATGCACTTTAGCTTCATGATTAACCTCTTGATCCAAAGCACCTCTTTAGTTGTTGTAGTGACTGCTTTGTACTCAGCCTCACAAGATGATAGAGATATGGTATCTTGTTTCTTTGAAAGCCAAGACACAAGATTGCCTCCAAGAAAAATAATATATGCATTAATGGACTTTCGATCCATTTTATTACTTGCAAAATCAAAATTCGAATAGCCAACAAGAGATCCCTGTGAGTAAATCTCTATTCCATTCTCATTTCTTGTAATCTAGATTTATGGAAAGCCCATTCTTGTTGCTTATTAAGATCAAGGTGAGAAAGGACGAGAGGGTACGTGGTTATAACAAGCAACCCAAAGGTCTTAATACTGAATGCCCCACTCACTTAGCACTTGATCAGGCCGTGCTCATATGGTTCATGGCTGGCCTCCCGAAATCTATCAAGCATGAACTTAGACCGCCAGAAACCTACTCTACCTTATGTGATGCTATGGATGATGCATCCACGAAGAAGACGAAGGCTCCGATGAAGAATATGAATCCTAACCTTTGCGAGCCATTGTTACTGACCAAAGCCATAGATCCCAAGGTTAAGGATCCTCCTATGATGTTTCCACACAATTGTTGTTGCAACAACTTGAGACCATGAACAAAACCAACCAAGAACAAGCTATCCAAAGATTTTAAACATAAATTGAAAAATGCCACACTACAAGGGCCTGCTGTCAATCAATTTCGCAGACGTGATAATGTTTGGTGTCTTACATGCCAACAAAATCACACTGCAAATGATTGCCCACATAATAGACAAATAGCCCAAAGGTTTTGCATTTTTTGCAATACCAATAACTACGATACATCCACTTGTATCTACAATCCAAGAATATAAGCCATTGCAAGACAATATCAATGGAGAATGCAACAACAAGGTCCCCAAGTTACAAATTATCAGAGACCCATATTCCAACAGGCACCCCAACAATTCCTAGTGCTACCTAGACCCAATAATGTAGCACTAGCCTTAGTAGTGCGTCAACCTGGCCCTCAGATGAACCACCATATAATTTTAGCAAGTTTTGCCACAACAAGTCAAGATCCTCAACCCCAAATAGAATTCAGCTTTAAAAATATGTTCATACCCGAGGATCAAGGACTTCCATGTTTTTATTCAGATGCAACTGAAGCCTTTGTCTCTCCCTTGTTTACCTCTCAACAATGTTTCTATGGGAACAAAGCACCTATCCAGTCTTACGGCTATGGAGAGAACCACTGCATCATCGAGTGCTCATATAAAGGCACCTACACCCCCATCTATAAAAAAATGTGGCCATGGCCATTCTTACAAAGATTGCCCATCCCGACCAATAGAGCCACAAGTTGATGCACATGTCAATCTCGCAACCATTGTACATGAAAGAAGAGCCAAGGTCACAAAACCAAAAGCCCAAGTCTACATTCAGACACGAGCCCAATGCTTGAAGGAAGCTCCAATGGTAGAGAGAGTTTTGAACGAGGAGCATAGTCACCCCATACCATAAGCCATTACTCTAAATCCACGGGGCTAAGAGAGTATCCCAACCCTCAAAAGGAGAAGGATCGTTACATCAAGGTAAAAAAAGTGGATACAAGAGGACAAAGCTAAGGCTCCCATTGGTGATCTCAACCGGCCAATAGAGCCCATGGAGTCAGATGAACACTCTGACCTAGATCGAATCACACTTGAGAATAAAGATAGAGATGTGAGAGTTGATCCAAACACATGGACAATCAAGCCTGCCAGGTCACTAGAGGAGACAATTTCATCTACCACTAACCACACGATCGATCGAGACCTGAAGAAGCGGTACAAGCCATTGGGAATTCATCAAGATTTTGAACTGATATCATCAATTGGATTGATGCCCTAGATACAATCGATTGTATGAGTTCCGTAAAAGGATCGATCTCCCTACTTCAAGAAACCAATCGAGAGCCCGAATTAAAACCCACAAACCGAGGACCTACCACCCTTGATGACAAGATCAAAATTGGGATTAACATGGTTGAACTATCATGGCTCCCATTAGAACTGGCATTAGAATCTTGTGAAGAAGAGATCCCCCCATGGTGCTTAGTAATCACTCTAGATGACAATGTTCTAAAGCAAAAGGACTTACATAAGGGTGACTTAGCTCTAATGTATCAGAGCAAGGTCATAAAACTTAGTTAATCGATCCACTACAACCCAAATAGAATCATTTTGCCGTTGGATTTTTGGAAGTCCAACTACAAAATCCATAGATATGCTTTTCCATTTCTTATCTAGGATATCTAACGGATGCAACAAACCACCAACCTTATGGCATTCAGCCTTTGCTAGTTGATAGGGCTTGCATTTAGCAACATATGACTCGACATATGGCTTGAGCTTTGGCCAATAAAATTCCCTCTTAACCAAGTCCAGAGTCATGTGTATACCGAGATGTCTTGCACAGGGTACGTCATGACATTCAAACAAAATCTTCCGTTTGAGCTCATCATCACCAGGTACGCAAAATTTTCCATTCCGAAATAGTAATCCATCTCGAATGGTGAACTGTTCCACAATATTCTTATCTTTCTTGGTTAGTTGAGTCCCCTGTGTTTCTGACTCAACACTGTCCACATTTCTTCCAATCTGAACAATGTTCCAAATGTGACCAAAATGAGAACCGGATTCATATTTTTCTCTCAGCGAAAGATATAGATCCGTAGAAATTTGGGTGAATGATAACTCGTTCAGTTCACCGATCCGACTAAGAGCATTTGCAACTTGATTAGAGATGTCGCTTATGTAATGGATTTCATGATCGAATTCTTGCATCAATTCAGCCCATCGAGCTTTTTTCCCCCGAAGATCATGTTGATTACAAAAATACTTAAGAGGCTGGTCATCCGTATACACTACAAACTTACTACCATACAAGTAGTGTCTCTAGGTTTTAAGTGCATGGACTACATCAAACAATTCCTTTTCGTGCGTAGTATAACGCATCTGAGGACTAGTGAATTTTTTGCTCTCAAATGCTAGTGGCTTGTCCATTTGTAATAGAACCGCTCCAACTGCAACATCACTTGCGTTTGTTCTCACAACGTAAGGTAAATCTGGATTTGCAATTTGTAACACGGGAGCTGAAACAATCATTGTTTTAAGTTTCTCAAAACATTGATTCAATTCCTCGTTCCAAACAACAAGCAGACTAAGTTGATTCCTCCTTTTCTTTTATTAACAATTCCTTTTGTCAGATTATTAAGCGGTGCTGCTAACTTAGCATAATCCTCAATAAATTTCTTGAAGAAAAGTGTAAAACCTAAAAAAGACTTTACCTGCTTCACAGTTCCCGGAATTGGCCACTCAATCACAATCTTGATTTTATCTTCGGCAATCTTGATCCCATTTACTGTGATCTTATGACCGAGATAAAACAACTCTTGCTTAAAGAATTCACACTTAGACTCTTTAGCATAGAGTAACTCCCGATAGAGTTTCATCAAGACAATTTTTAAGTGTTCTACATGTTCCACCAAGGATTTACTGTAAATGAGAATGTCGTATAAGAATACCACCACAAACTTCCCCATAAATGGACGAAACAAATCGTTCATCGTTTGCTGGAACGTTGCTGGAGCATTCATTAATCCAAACGGCAAAACTAGAAATTCATAATGACCAAATCTAGAACGAAATCCTGTCTTTTGAACATCTTTTGACTTAATCCTTATTTGATGGTACCCTGTTTTGAGATCCATCTTGGTGAAATACTGTGCTCCACCCAAGCGATCTACAAGGTCATCCATCCTGGGTAATGGATATGTATTCTTAATAGTCACTTTATTAAGCCCCTTGTAATCCGTACACATCCAAAAACCTCCATCTTTCTTCGCTTTAAGAAGAACAGGAGCGCCCATGGTGATTTACTAGGTTGTATATGTCTCATCCTCAGATAGTTTCTTATTTGATTTGAAATCTCTGTCTCCTCTTTCTGAGAGAACCTATAAGGCTGTCTAGAGACAAATTGACTTTCTGGAATTAACTCAAATCTGTGGTCTATTGACCTAGACGGTGGTAAACCATGAGGTAATTCAGATGGAAAAACATCCCTAAATTCATTTATGAGCTGTTCTTTCACTGCTTGTTCATGATCTAAATTTACTGAGTTAAGAATTGTTGAGAATTCACAACCATTTAGATTCATTTCAGGAACATCCACAACTGGAATAACATAAATTAAAAAAACTTCATACTCAGAATAATCCAATGATTCCATTTCATTAACTGTAGAAATATGATTCAACAGAAGTACAAAATTACTGCCAAATAATGTAACTACCTTATCACCCTCCTTGAAAGTGAGAACATGCTTATCAAAATCAATTAACAGAGAAGGCGATTTACTAAATAACCATTCGTAACCTAAGATTAAATTAGTACGAGCTAGGTCTAAAATATGAAAATTAACTAATTCTGTGTGTCCTTGCATCAAAACTGGGAGCTTCGGGACTTTCACATTCCAAGTCTCCAACTCTGCTCTTGAAGCTAGATAAACTTTATATCTATGATTGCTGGCTTCAGTTTCCAAGATGAGTTTCTGCACAAGACAAGAATTAATAAAATTATGAGTTGAACCACTGTCCAATAAAATACTCACTTCTTGATCTTTAACTGTGCCAATTACACAAAAAAGTTCATTAGGCAAGAAAGAAGTAGTACTAAAAGAATATTCACACTCACAATCCATCCGGTTAATTTTCAAAGTCTTACCTTTTCCTCCTGGGATTTCAATCATGTGAGCAGACACTTTCTTCCTTTCAAGACAAAATTTCATTATATGTCTAGGCTTCTCACAGACAAAACATAACTTTTCTCTTTTAGCCTTTTCCCGGGACATAGATTTCTGGAATCTCTTTCTCTTCGGCTTCCTGGGTTTCGATGCTGCTTGATCTAATTCGTCAAAATATTTTGCTTGGTTTGGACCGCGCTTCTTAACCTTCTTGGTTTTCAAGGTGGTTGGAATTTGCGCAAACTGCTTCCTGAACGCCACCACTGTAGAATCATATGCTTTCGCAATCCAAAACGCATCCTCGAGGCTTTGAAGCACATTTCACCTACATTCGTTCTAATAGTCGGCTGGCAAACCTAGGACAAACTGCCATAATGCCAACTTCGCATCGAATGATTGAACCCTATTCCATAGGTCCATGAATTTCTGGATATAAGAGTCTAAACTCTTTGTACCCATCTTGCAGTTCACAAACTTCAGGTAGTAGTCCACGTCATCAGCAACTACAAAAGCTTTCTTGAAAACTTTTGCAAACGCATCCCAAGTATTTGGCTTCACCGGTAAATCTCGCCACCAAGATGACGCTTTGTCGCGTAAGAACAACATGACACTTTCAATTTTCTTCTCATCAGGAACACCGTGCAAATTGAAGTAACTATTCCACTTGGCCAGCCAGTCCTCGATGACCTCAGGTTTCTTCTCCTTCTTCTGGCCCGCATAAACCTCCGGTTGAAACCCGAGATTGGGTGAAGACATCAATTTGACTTGATTCAAAAGAACCTCCATTTGTTGATCTCTCATCTGATTACATTATTCAAATCATTGAGTGCCGTAATCAACTGTTGACAAATCACCATATAAGATGACACACTTGAATTTACAGCTTGATTTGAAGTTTCTTCAGCCATCTCGATATATCTATTCTGGAAATTACTAAATTTAGTTAATACTCAGATTAACTCATAGTGAAGTACCGTTGACCAAAAACTGACTGAAATTGACTCCAACATGGTCAAATCACTATTTTTAGTCAATTTCATAGATATTACTAGAAACTGGAAAAAACTAAAAATTTCGAGTTTTCGCACTTTTAAATTTTTTTAAAATTTTACGTTTTCTAAAAATTCATAAAAAATCACTATCGGTTACTAAGCAATCAAAATCGAAAATTCGATTTATTGTTCGATTCTTAATTTTACTTTGTTAATGTCCCTTAGGCATGCAAGACATGTGACATTAAACTGATTTTTTTTACTTTACAGAATTTTACGTAAAAATTCAGTTCTACGGAAATAGTCAGCTATAAAATCCAGTTTTGTATCTAATCATCAGAGTACATGCGTATGACCACTCAAAACAAATCTAAACTACTCATGCATGTTAGAATCACTATGAGAAACCACATGCAGACATTCCATGCAAGCACAATACCTCAAAAATAGGAAATTGTCATGCATGCAATCAGAACAATTGAAAATTTACCAATTTTGCTCACAAAATTGCAAAACTTCAGATGCTCATATCTTTGGCTACAGGACACCAAATTGGGTGCTGTAATGCTCAATACAGAGGGAGATATAGTGAACAAAACACTTGCCATGTCATCCTACCACCTAGGACTCACACATGTGAGTTCAGAACAGCCAAGCTATAGGAGGGCACACGTTTTCAAGGTCAATATGTTCAAAAACATGCAAACACTCAACCAAGCCTAAAAGTGATGATCCAAACATTCTTAGATGGTCTCTAAGAGTTCCATGAAGCCTTCATATAGATCCTATGAAGCAGTATGGGCTGAGAACCATGAATTCTTGGTTTTTAGAAGTCAAAATTGCTACAAACTTGATGAAATTGAAGCATAAGCCTCTACCCATCAATTTACAGGCCTGATAGCTTTTAGGGAAGGTAAAAAGGAATACAAAACATGCTAGAAAAAATCCAGAATGATCCCCTTATGGATTTAGAGAAATCCATCCCCCAAAATTCATCAAAGTTGGTCAATTTTTGACACTTTCTCACTTCCTACAAACCCAATCGCTAGAATTCTTGGCTCTAACTTCTAGGACAGCTTCAAAAGACTATGATTCATCATTTTTCAGCTTCAATTGATCTTCAACAACCTCCTACCATCCAATTTTATGAAAAAACAAGCAAAAATCATGAATTTTAGCCCTTTCTAGGTTTTTTCGTATTCACGCTTAAGACATCTCGAGACCTTTACAACAACGAAACTTCGTTGTTTTTGGAATTCTAATGTGGATGATGCATCTACCCCGGTTTAAGCGAATGTTCATTTATCTATGTAATGAATCTAATCCGTTTTAGGGTTTAACGTTTGAGTATATTTAACTAAGCTTATGATGCAGGTTTAACCACATCGGGTTACAACGCATGTTATATTTGTGGCCACTTTTGGAGGGTCGACATAGCACAAATATGTTAAAAAAAGTGGTGTACAAAAATCATCGTAAATACTTGTCGCCTGATCATCCTTTTTGAAGGTTGAATAGGCGATTTTTTGGAGGGCGAGGAGATAATCCTCTAACTACACCACCACCTCCACGCATGGGAGTAGCGGAATGGCATGGTGAATTGCTTAAACATCACGACGTTAATTCTTCATGGAATGAATCCATTGATGGCATGAAACGGTTGTCTATTTTTCATAAATTACCCTATTGGAGAAATTTATTGATAAACCATCTATAAAATCCTATGCACATATTCAAAAACATCGATGAATCCTTATGGAACCACATCATTGGCATAAAAGACAACTTCGCAGTTCGTAAAGATCTACAAGTGGCCGATGTGAAAAGACCCTATTGGATTCAATACACCGAAGGTAGAGATGAGATTCTACCTAGCGTGCCGTGGATTCTTACAAAAGAGCAACTCTCATATGTTAAACATGTCATAAAACAAATGAGAACTCCAATAGGCTATGCACATTCTTTATGCAAGTCATTTACCAAAGATGGTAGATTAAGTGGATTGAAATTACATGATTGGCATAAGATGTTGCAATTCATACTTCCACTTTCTATTTGAGGTCTCTTCAATGATGACGTACAAAATACGCTTTACAATTTGTCATCGATGATTAGGTTTGTATATTTCTTTAAGCACTTGTATAAATATGTGTTATTTCAAATCTTTTATGTGTTAAACAACCTAATGTACTATCAATCTTGCAGGTGGATTTCCTCAAAAGAAATAAAAAATAGTGAATTGGATTCCATGAAAATGCAAATGATCAAAATGGTATGTTTGTTGGAAAGAGATTTTCCAACTTCCTTTTTGGATATACAAGTTCATCTTCTAATGCATTTGGTCGAAGAAGTATCAATTGCAGGAGCTGTGCACATGAGATGGATGTTCTACCTTGAGCGCTTTATGAAAGTTTTGAAGGGCTTTGTGAGACAAAAGGCAAGGCCAGAAGGTAGCATTGCAGAAAGTTGTCTTGTATAGGAATCTTTGTTTTATATCATCGAAATAATCTCACAATTGCATCCTGCAAGTCAAAAATGTGGTGTGAAGAAGAAGATGAACATGTTAAGGGTGAAGTACCACAAGAAAATGGTGTGCAAAAACGACTTTCACCTCAATTAAAAGAAAAAAATGACACATTCATTTTATATAATTGTGGACAAATGGAAAGTGGATTTCAAGGTATGAAGAAGCCAAAAAGGAAAGAAACGTAACATTGAAACGAAGAAGAAATATCAATCAAAGAAGACGGAGGGCGTTGGAGAACGACAAACCTTTGGAGCCTTTACCTTCAAAATGCTCTCGTGAATGGGTTTTTGATACGATGCTAAAAGCATCCAAAAACGGAGAAGAAGTGACCGAATTAGAATGGAAATTTGTTCGCGGATGTGGATGGAAGGTTAGTGTAATATTGTTTTTGTACTACTCAATATAGTATTTCTAATTACACACATTTGTTTTTTTTTTTTTGTGTGTGTGTTTTAGTATACATCATACACTGTCATGTGGGCATATGGACACCATTACCGTGTTGAGAGTTGACAACAAGCGACGTACATATGATTGTGGTATAATGGCCAACTTTCAAGAGAGTCGTTCTAGTGCGAGGGACCCTAATGTCATTTTGGACGACCTAGACTATGTCGGCACATTGCAACATATTTATGAAGTCGATTACGAGACTAATTTTTGACGTAAAATGGTTTAAGGTCATCTATCGTGGAAGCAACGCCACGATTAGAAATGATAACTCAAAGTTTTTCCAAATCGACTCAACAAAATGTATATCGATGGACTCTCATGACACTTTAGTATTGCCACGACATTGCGAACAAGTGAGACTCTAAAATTTCAATGTCATTAATATTCGCAATCCAATTATTTATGTATCAATCTTATAAGACTAACTTAATTTTTTTTAATTCTTTGGCAGATTATATTCCATCCAGATTGAATAGACCCAAGATGGTGGTATGTGATCCAACTTAATACAAAAAAACGATGCGTGTTTGAAGGAAAAGATATTGTTGAATTGGATACACACGACGAACCACCACCCAATTTTGACGACGTTTTGGAAGAACCTGAACCGCTTATCCAAACTCCAAATGATGTCAAATGATGGGAGAAGGAGGTACAAATGAAAATGATGAGATTCCTACGATCGTACAAGACCAAATTGGGGGTAATTTGAGGCCCCCACGTTTGGATGAGATAGAATCAGAAGAAGAGGAGATTGAATATGAGAGTAGCTCACATAATCAAAGAGACACGATTGAAAATTTACGATTATACCTAGACCCAAACATACAATTACCATCAAACACTATCTAGTCATCTACTACTCTAAATCTTAATCAAAACACACTCACACTCACACACACACACACACACTCTCTCTCTCTCTCTCTAAAAATCTAATATTAATTTTCTATCAAACACTATTTATTTATCTATCACTCTTAAATACCCTAAACTGATGCATAATACAAAACACACACACACACACACACACACACACACACACACACACACATTCTCTCTCTCTCTCTCTCTCTCTCTCTCTCTCTCTCTCTCTCTCTCTCTCTCTCTCTCTCTCTCATCTTAAATTCAAAATGCAAAACACAACACATACACCCCCTCTCCCCCCCCCTCTCTCTCTCAAATCTTAAATCTTAAATCAATGTAAAATGCTAAACATGCTCACAAACACACACTCTCTCTCTCTCTCTCTCTCTCTCTCTCTCTCTCTCTCTCTCTCTCTCTCTCTCTCTCTCTCTCTCTCTCTCTCTCTCTCTCTCTCTCTCAATTATCTTAGATTCAAATTGCAAGACACAATACATACACACTTCTTCCCTCTTCTCTCCACGTGGATCCCAATGTTGTACACAAAAAAATATTCAACTTAAAAGTGACTAAGCTACCTACCTTCTATCCTTGACTTACCTACTTTTCCACATGGCTTGAAAGCAATAGGACACCTAGGAAAATGCGCCCTCCTACTCCTCCCCTTTTGCTCTAACTAAGTGATAAACACTCTCTCATGGCTATACACCTCACCCTCTCACTTTACTTATCCTAGAGTCTCCCTTACACCTCTCACACTTATTTTGGACACCTAAGCCACTTCCTTAAGACTACACATTCCCTATAAAAAGACTAACTCGCCCCTCTCCCTCATTATTCATCTCCCATTCATTTTTGCTTTGCCTCTTGCTCTTGCTTGTGTGTGTGTGTAGGTGCTTGGAAGAAAGCTTGGAGCTATGGCTTGAGGAGGATCTATCAAGCTTGGACTAGAATTACTTTTTGGAACCACTTTCACACACACTCACTTTCTCCTACCTCTTTCATCTCTCTCTCCCTCTAAAACTTTCACACCATCCATAAGACTGATGGCCATGCATGTCACACCATCCATGACTTGATGGCTTTGCATGTCACAACATCCATGACTTGATGACTTTGCATGTCACATCATCCATAACTTTTTGGTCATGCATGTCTGATTTAGGAGTTGCATGTCTGATTTGTGAACTTGCATGTATGAAATTGAAGTTTGCATGTTAAAATTGAAGCTTGCATGTCAAATTGGATTCATGCATGCCATACCTACTGATGTCAAATGCCTATGCATGTTCTTTTCTTGATCAGTAAGTCCTTGCATGTCATAAGGAACCACTTTTCTTGGTATAAGATTCTTTAAGATCCATAATTTATAAACTTCTGGTTGATGTAAAAGATCTAAGAATCCATCTTCCCAAAACCACTGTATATGTAATTGGCCTTGGGCCAATTGATCTTGCATAATTTGAAAAGAAAAATCCTTCGGGGGGGGGGGGGGGTGGTCCCCATCTTGACCCCTCAGCAAGTCTCTTGAATGAATGATTTTGTGATTGAATGTTAAAGCTCTTCCCTAAGTTTTTGAGTTCTTTTTCAAGTTCTATTTAACAGTGTTATGATGACTTGTTCTTTTTAAGTCTCAACTTCTAGAGTCAGGACTTTAGAAATAGTAGACCTTCACTTCAAGTTCACAGTTTTGGTATCAGAGCCAATGTCTATTATTATTATTTTCTGTAAAGTTGATGTGAGGGCCATGTGAATACATTCTCGAATCAAAGGCCAATACACAGGAATTTGTATGTTTACTTTCGAATAGATTTTCCTTCCGTTTGAATTTCTTTTTTTTTACAAGATCTCTTTAATATTAGAGCTAATAGACTCCATTTGGGGGATCCTCGAGAATTGGATCTCCAACTTGCTTTCTATTTTAGAGACAATACTTTGTTAATGCGAGCTTCTATCTTCCTTTTTGGAGAATGGCATTTCTCTGAATCTTCAGTCTATTCGTACTTTTTGCCTTGAGTTTGTGTATCATAGGTGAATTCCAAAAACTCCAATAAAAAATGGATAGCTCCTCACGAGGCTCTTCAAGCTCCTCTTCATCTATGTCGTCATCTCCTCATGTTTCCTCCAAGTCAACTTCCTCTACTCGATCTAGGAAAAGGAGGTTTGCTAAGATTGATAATAAACTTTTTAAGTTTTCTAAGTTTGATGGAGATAGTAGCAACGAAGAGAGTTTGCTTGCCTGGATTCGAAATCTTGATACTTTCTTTGAGAAAAGTAGATACTCAAATCATTCCAAGATTTTGATCATTAACCTGTTAATTTGACTTTTCTAGAGACCCCATTGATCCATCTAGATGTCCTATAATCTTATAAGAAAATGTCCTTCACTACCAAAGACTAGAAAATCCATTCATTTGGATGACTGACATGTCTTTCAGATGGATATACCAACTCCACACATGACTTAAACAAAAAGTCAACTCCACACATGACTTTGTGATTCAAACAAAAGGTCAACATGGTTCACCATCACAATATCAACCTACCTAGGTTAGTGATAAATTTATAAATCTCTTCTCATCTGAGGGCATGAATTTTAGGGATAAGCTCATGTCACCATTGCACATGCTCAATGTGATCCATACATCATCCCAAACTTGTGGATAATCTCATGGTTGTGAAAATATTTTTTATGAATTCCACTAAATGAATTTCTCTAAATGAATTCCATTCAAAAGATTAATTTCTGGTACTAAGCGATTATTCCCATGAATTTTCAAAAAATTCTAATCACAAAATACGTTTACAAGGCACACTTACTATTTATGATGTCCACTCTACTTCCTCCCTTAGGATTTTCTGTCCCCTGAATATCTCATTATGCTAAAGTACAAAGAAGATTCAGAGACATAGTAAATGTAAATTGAATAACCGTAGATTTTTTTTTAAAAAATTTTCATTTCCATGAGCAAATTATCCTATAACTAGGTTGAATCCACAAAAATCACCGAGCATAAATGTTTAATAACACTAGTCTAAACTTTTGTCTATACTCAACCATAGGATTCAACTCATGAATTGAATTCAGTTTTTCAACTTTAAATAGTCCTTATCACTTACAACTTTTCTCATACCAAAGATAACACCTGAGGATTATTTTTCTTTTTTATTAACTGACTTGTCATTACTCCGTCTACATCTAAAACATGTCAAAAACTTTGAAAATGAAATTACATGAATGTGAAACCCCTCAAATCAGATTTCAATAACTTCTAAACAATATCTAGCCAGATCCTTTGCCTGTATAAAGAGTCCAATCCCCATTCATTTTGTCTGGTCGTTGCCTCATAGTACATGGACTTGGACTTTACGATTCAATAATTCATAGACAAAATTTTTTTGATCAAAGATTTAGTTTTCTAAAGACTTATATGAAAACAGACACATTAAAACTCACACTTTGGGCATTTTGCAAAGAAACTCCAAAGGGCCTAAAGCCTTCCTCTATGTACTACATATATGACTAAGATAAAAAAATTCACACTTTGGGCATTCCGAAAAGAAACTTCAAAGGGCCTAATTTGCTACTATTCAGGCACTGGAACGACTCCATTGGACCTCTCTTCGCTTTGATACATTATCATGCCTTGTGTGTTACCACTATAGCTTTGTCCTGTTGTCCATTTCCCTTCATTACATATGATAGTATTGTGGAATCTACTAGTGGTCATTTCCATTTTTTTTGCATTTCTCAAGGCAACTCTAGTAGATTTCTCCATCCTTGTAGGGTTCATTACTCTTGAGCATGACATTAAGGTGCTTGGTGTTCCCATTGGTTCTCCTAAAACTCCTTGCTTTTGAAATTTTGACTCAATGCTTTGCCCAACCCGACTATCTTCTACGTTGTGTTTCTCTTTCACCTGATGTATTATCATTACTACAAAATTTTGATGATACTTTACTGAGAATATTTGGTCGACTTTTGGGGCAAACACTTTTGATACATGTGAAGTCAAGTTTTCTAGAAAACCAATTTCTCTTCGTGCTTCTTTGACTTTGAAACTTTGGTGGCAAATTGACAATTAGTTTTTAGAAGAATCTCATGGAGCATGTTCACTCTTATTCCTTCACTCAACTTATCAATGATTCACCATTTGATGCACTTCGGGCTTGTTTTCTTTCATGTGCTGGTCTAGGTGCGGGGGCTTGGTTGGTTGCACGTCTACTTCTTTCACTCTTGCGACTTTCCTCTAACTTGTTTATCATTGCCCTTCGTACCAGACTGGGGCTTTCACATCCAGTGCTAAATGCTCTCTAAGTGTTCATGTGGTCATTTGTTGGATTTTTTGAGTACTTATCTTATGTAGTGGCCCTTAGGTGGAGATAATATAATATCACATGATTCCATTCGCGATGTTTTTGCTGTTATTGTTTATGATAGCGGTTTTCATGTTATTCGAGAATAGAACACACATTTTGCCAAGGCCATCTTTGTAGTCACCTTGTTAACGTGTAGACCTTGTTGTTTAGCGTGAGGGGACCACACTCTGCATATTAGCTTAACTACTTTTCTTGTCATTCGACATTATCTTCATGAATTCTCATCCTTTTGTATTTTTTTTGTGGATTTTCCCGTCTTTTTTTTATAATAAAAGTGGGATATTTTTGTATAAATCTCCGGGGTGGAAGGCCCTCGGGTGGAAAGCCCCCCAGTTAAGGGCCTTGGCCCTCGCCCTTGGGTAGGGCCTTGATCTGCAAAGAAGGCCCGAGGCCCTCGGCCTTTCCATTACATAATGCCATGTGAGAGGGTGAATAGAGAATGTGCATTCTAGACATTTTGAAGAGAGAATGAAAAATTATGAGAGAATGCCAATTCATGAGGAGAGAGAAAGGAGAATATGCCTTTGAAAGTGCTTTTGGAATAGGGAATAAACTTGGAGCACTTGGCATTTAGTGGGGGGGCCCTGCCTGAGGGCCTTCCTTGCTGGGAGGGCCCTTGCCCGAGGGCGGGAGCCCGAGGGCAGGCCTCGACTAGCACGGAAGGCCCGAGGGCTTCGGGCCTTCCCCTATGTAATGCCATCGTGCAAAGGTTTTTTTTTTCTTCCGTTTTTTGGCCGTACGGCCGTACGCGTGGACCAGTTAGTTTTTTTTTTTTTTTTTTTTTTTCGATTTTTGCCATTTTTTTTTCGCAAATTTTTTAACGTTTGTGGTGGAATGTGGATGTGGACAGCCGATGACGAGCTGCCACATAGCACATGCACATTCCACCGGAGAGAGGAAAGAGAACGTGCATTCCACCAGAGAGAGAACGTGCATTCCACTCGAGAGAGGAGAGAGAACGTGCATTTCACAGGAGAGAGAACGTGCATTCCACCAGAGAGAGAAGAAAGAAAGTGAATTCCATCGAAGAGAGGAGAGATAATGACAGATTCCTTGGAGAGAGAAAATTGGATGGACATTATGTTCCTTGGAGGTGGTCCCAAAATACAAAGGACACCTGAGCACAAGGCATTACGTGCATAAAAAAGATTGCCTAAAATTCTCCAAAGCTCTAGTATGATTTGGGCTTTGCCGTGTAGATGGCCTTCCCCCATAAGGCCCAGAAAAGGGGGGGGTGAGTTTTCGTTTCAAGTCAAGAACCTTTGCGTTGCTTTGCTACCCCTCTTCTCGTTTTCGTCCTTCTCTCGCGCCAATCTCCACTGCACCTGCTTTGTTGCTTTTTCTGTGTCCGTGTGTGTTTTGGTGAGAGGATTGCACAGATTATATCTTCTATCGGAGTAGATCTGATCTACCTTTCACTTTATTGAGGCATGTGGACGAGTCCTTATTAGCATTATAGTTCGCGGTAACAGAATATATATTCACCCTGTGTTACGACATTTGTTTCTTCTCAGCTTATCTTATTCATTGAAGGGACAAAGAATTGATGCTTAAAAAGTGTTATCATTAGTTTGGTCTATGGCTGAAGACATGTGGTTTATCTTTATCGATGTAAGAAGAGGATTGAGAGTTAATGCTCGATAATTGTATTTTGTGAGTTTGGATGGAGGCTTACAATTGTCTAGATTTTAACAGTTTGTGGGATCCAAGATTGCTTGACTTTTGATAAATAACTGTTAAAGCGGATTGCTGAATGCCATTGTGATTATAAGAAGCGTCAGTTTCTTTAAAAGCGAATCAATGATGACTGTTGAAGAATACAAGTGCACATCCACAACAGATGATCTGTCATCTGGGGCTTTGTGTGAACTTCTTCAATTTATCCCCTCAGAGTTGCAATCAACAAATGATTCAGTTATTGGGCCAATCTCCGGAAATATGGACAGCTGTGTCTCTTTTGTAGGTAGTAATCGTGCCGTTTCGGATTCAATTCACTGGCGGGAGATTCCGCATGAACATGAAAGCCTTATGGCCTACACACCTCCAGTGGGGCAGGCTAGGCTTCACGTTTCATCTACTAGCTCTGCCACGTCTCTGGGTAATAGCACCAACAAACAATTTCTTTTCTCGCTGCAGACCCTCAATATTCCTTCTGCTCATTTTTTCTTGTGTATTTGTTTATGGTCTTATATTTCTGCTTATTTTGAGACTAAGAGCATTGACCAGAAAGAGAACTACTATGCAGACCATGGAATCATCCGCAGCCTTAGATTTGACGACATCGATTCTCAGGCAATACCATTGGTTTCATCAGCTGCTCCTTCTAAGACTGCCTCTTGGATTGCAGAACAGACCGCCGAGACGATGGCGGCTCACAGAACCAACCATGATTCAGATAATGAAAGCCAATTGCTCAAGCTGAATAATGGTTGTGGTAAAAGGCCTACTAGGCCAGGAAGGTCGATGGCTGAAAATACGTTGATGGACAGTTTACTTCCTACTGCAGACGAGGTAGGTATTACCGTTTGATCAAGAAAGTTTGTGTATCGTGTAGGATAATTTTGTCGATTGTGATATATGTTGCGTATGAAATAAAGTACAGGATAACTTGTCTAATTGACAAAGTTTTGCCTCTGCAGATTGGACTTCAACGGAAGATATCAGAACTTCGTGTTGCACTGCGAGCTTCCGAAAGGTAGGCAGTTCACTTGCCCATCCTATTCATTTATTTTTAGGAGGTGTGGTGCCCTGGTGCTCCCACCCTCCTAGGGCCTTCTTCCCCCAAGCAATCCCACATGTGCAAGTAGTTTTTAAACGCTTTAAAAAAAATCTGGCAATGTTCATGTGGATATCCATTGATTGACTGCCACATAGTTCATGCACTCAGAGGTTGCCACATAGCGCACAAGGTGTATGCACTATGTGACAGCCAATCATGGCTGTCCACATGGTGTGTGTTGAAAAGTTTCATGCTTAAGCGTCAATCTTTCATTGATTGTCCACATGAGGGTTTTGGTGGAAGGTTTATGAAGATGTCTCCAAAGAACAAAGAGAGAGATCAAATTGAGCTGCATATTTGAATATATATTGAGCTGCATATTTGTAGGGAAATAGTTCTATTTGCAAAATGCTTGCTAATGTGGCCAGTGGGAACAGAGTGAAGACACATGAAAGAGGTTATATGCAACTATGAGAGAGAGAGAGAGAGAGAGAGAGAGAGAGAGAGAGAGAGAGAGAGAGATAGATCAAATCTTTGAGGGAAGAATCGATAATTGCCTTGAGACATGGGGAGAGACGATAATTAGTGAAGGATTTGCGAATACATACGTTATATAGTTACAATGGAACGCGTTCCACTACAATTATGTTCTGGAACGCAAATTTTTATTTATCTATCTATTTTTTGGTTAAAAAATTTATATTATGCTAGAAATTTTTCTGTTAGTATGTTATAACTTATAAGCTCTACTGCAAATTGCCAAGTTCAAAGTTGGACTCCAATCAGCTGATATTCACAAAGTGTAAGTGTGGTATGATTCTCCTTTATGATTAGGCACCACATTGAATTTTTTTTAGCATAGTCTATAGGAGCTTGTGCTTTAACAAAGAGGCATTTTGTTGAGAACATTCTTAGACTCATCTATGCTCAATTGAGAATATGTCACCAAATATCACAAATTGAAAGATAGACTGTCGTAGTCTTTCTTCATAAAATAAACTATATTTGCTACAATTGCAAGTCTCTTGTATTTTTGATAAAATATTCCAACAAGATGTATTCTAGTAGGGCCTCGATAGTAGGCTACTCCATTAAGGCAGATTTCAAGTCAATATTCTGAACAGTTCTAGTAGGTTTGCATAGAAACCTTCATTTGCTCTTATTACAGTTGAGGTCCTTCTTTTATCTTTCTCTAAATTTTTTTTAAGGAGAGGCAAAAAAAATTCAAGGCAGACTAGAAAAAAACAACAAATAAAAACTGGTTTTTTTAATTACGTTTTGAAAAGTAAATTTTTTTTTGAAAAATCGGTATTCTGTTGAAATTTTTTTGTTACTATGCTGGAATTTTTTTTATAGTATGTTATAAGCTCTACTTCAAATTTGCTTAGTTTCAAGTTGAACTCCAATCGATTGCCAGTCATAAAGTGTATATGTGGTTCGATTCTCCTTTACGATCAATAGTTCGTAGTAGCTTGTTCACATAGGTAGTTGCAACAAAGAGGCATTTGTTGAGAACATTCTTGGAATC
The DNA here is from genome assembly GCA_029204225.1 of Diphasiastrum complanatum. Classification (NCBI taxonomy): domain Eukaryota; kingdom Viridiplantae; phylum Streptophyta; class Lycopodiopsida; order Lycopodiales; family Lycopodiaceae; genus Diphasiastrum; species Diphasiastrum complanatum. Next base: position 57,561 of record MU832693.1, read on the forward strand.
ATCTATGCTCTATTGGGAACATGGCACCAAATGTCACAAATTGAGAGATAGACTATCATAGTGTTTCTTCTTGAAATAGACTATATTTGCAATAATTGCAAGTCTCTTTTGTTTTTGATACAATATTCTAACAAGACGTATTCTAGCAAGGCCTCAATAGTAGGCTACTCCATAATGCAGATTTTTGATCGATATTTTGAACAATTACAGCAAGTCCGCATATAAACCTTTTCTACTCTTATTGTAGTTAAGCTCATTCTTTTGCCATTTCTCCTAAATTTTTTTCAAGGAGAAGCAAAAAATTTAAAGCCAAAGTAAGAAAAGCACAAAAGAAAATTACGTTATGAAAAACCCTAACCGTAAATTCCCAAACGCATTTTGAAACTCATAGTGCATCTATGATATATTATATATAAATTTCATAGTTGTGACGAGTCGTTTTTAAAAAATAAAAATAAAAAGTTTGGGGTATTGGTACTGTACAAGAATAGACTATCTGAATTTACAAACAAAGCCAAATTTGCATCATTTTTCTTGTTTTGCAATATCACCACAAGGTGAATTTGGCCTTGTTTTTAATTTCAAATAGCCAAATTCGTGTCGTGGCAATATTGCAACAAAATAAACAAAATAAATGATTTAAAATTTCGCAATTCACAAAAAAAGATTAGCAATTTGCAAATATTTTCCACAAAAGATGGTATTTGAAAGACATCAACATATTTCTCAAAAATTTGTTTGCAATTTAATTTTTTTCAATTTCAGCATTTGAAATAATGTTACAAAACATGAAATAAGACTCGATACTTCGATAATATACGTTACCAAACATGTTAAATAACAAAAATATTTTAAAATCATTTCTCAAGAAGTAAAATATTCACTAGCAACAAAGGCATTCATCCTTAAAAAAGGTAAACAATTTTTATGCAAATCATTTCAATAAATATCTTTTAGTTATAATAAAAAAATTGCAACTAAATTGTAACTACATCTACAATGACATTTTACTCTTATTGGACAGCCTAATCACCCTCATCACCTACAATTCCAATAGCAGATTGCAATTCCAACATACAACTCCTTCATAGGAGTTGGATAATTTTTCTAAATATGTGTGAAATTCTTGCCCTTAAAGGCTACAAAACTATCTTCCTGCATCAATACAACCCCCACAACAATAAAACTTACATTCATAGTCAACATAGATGACTTCTAAGGGTCAACAAATTTCAAGGTGACACATTCAACCACAATTTGCTTCAATGCACTGAAGCTATCTTGCTAAACTTTTACCCATTTTGTTCTTTTACAGCATATCTAACCAAGTCATCTCTATTTTGAAGGACCTAATGAAGATGGTGTTACTCCTCTTTGCAAAGAACCTCAACAACCTATAATTCGTGCTTTGACAGTATGTAAGCTTTTATGAGTACAAATCTCATGGCACATTGAAGTATTTTGGTAGCCATCAAGATTTGAAAGGATGTTCTGCTAGGTGTGTTGAGTTTATGTGGGAGCTCCATATTTAACATGAAGAAATGAAAAGGAAACCCATGTAGTAGATGCAGTAACTAGGGTACTATAGCAAATGTTGTTTGTGGCCTTTGAAATAAAAAAAGGTTAGCAGGAGGATCTTTATGTAAAAACTGGAGCAAGAGTTAAGTCACCTTTGTGTTGATTCTTAGGAGGTAGATTGTAGTTCCTTTGCTCGCACTTATCTTAAGTATATCATCGAGGATTTGGCTAAGGGAAATATGGCAGGATTCTTGTTCTAACCTTCGAGGAGCAAAAAGGAGGAACTTGCATTTTTGTTATGATAATCCTATTGTTGTAGTAGATAAGACCTACAAATTGACAGTATGTAAGTTTTGGCAGCCTAAGCTTAAGAAGGATATATACCATTATGTGACACATTGTTTTGAAAGTCCTTGATCCTTTACACATGTTTAAAGGGTACATGGGAGAGTACTTTTATAGCCTTTATTTTACATTTTCCATGTATGTAACAACAAGATAATGCTATGTTAATTGTGGTTGAAAGACTCGCAAAATGGTTCATTTTATCACAACACAAATCACGTAACCACCATTAGAATCATAAAATCAAGGCCCTTATGGCTACCATAGATTTCTCTCATGTTGCAAAAACTTGACACCTTTTGACTATTCTTAACCTACGACCTTTTATCATCCTTGATATTCTTCACTAGAAAATAGGTAGTTCACAAACACACTTTTATAAGCAAAGAAAAAAACTTTTGACTAGATTTTGGGCCTACCAATGGATGGTGTGGTTACTATGACCAAATGTCATGAAATCAAAGAGGTAGTTTTCTTCATTGATAACAATTAGCTTTATATCCCATATTTGAGAGATGAATATTTTCACAACATCCTTCTTTAGAAACGTTTTCCAAATTAAAAAACAAATTTGAATAAAATTGTTTACTTGGTCGCCTTTAGGGTCATTCCAAGATGAGGGTAGTGTGTAACAAGTTAGAAATTAGATTGTACAATTAAATTAGATCTATAGTTTATCTAGTTTATTGTATTTTCTATAGTCACTGGGACTTGAACCACTATCGACATATTTGTTAGGACTCGTCACGTAACTGGCTACTTGGACTAGCCGAGTAGCCACACATAGGAGAATTAGTCCGCACAATAGTTTTTTGACAATATTTGCTATGCTTAGGGGCATATTATGAGTTCATCGGTGTTTTTGGCCTGTATTGGGCCTAGTTAGTTGGACAGGTGCTAATTTGGTTAGCCAACAACTGTCTAGCCCATGCAGTATGGTGCTTTTGTTTTATGTACAATTTTCCTTAGTAATTGATAAATTTTTGTTGTGCCATCTTTGAGAGCGAAGGTGCTTGAGCTATGGTGATTATAGTGGGATCTACATATTGGACTAGATCCTCAATATTTTAACTTGGTATTCAAGCGGCAATGTTGCAGGCATGCACGATCCGGAGGAGCTAATGGCTAGCATCGTTCACTAGGATAGCTAGCATGGAGAGGAGCCTTTGGCCACTACTACAAGATTTGGGTTGTACAGTAGTTTTTTGATGACATTTTCTATGCTTAGGGGCATGTCCTGAGTTCATCAGTGTTTTTGGCCTATACTGGGAATGGTTAGTTGGACAGGCGCTTATTTAGTTAGCTAACACTTGTCTAGCCCATGCAGTGTGGGGCTTTTGCTATATGTACAGTTTTCCTTGGTAATTGAATCTTGATGGTGCCAATTTTGTGAGCTTGAGGTGCCCGAGCTATGGTGATTATGATGTGATCTGCATACTGCACTAGATCTTCAACATTTTAACTTAACAAAGTTGCCTTCTCCTAGTACAGTTGAGGAAATGCCTGTTACTGTTTCCCCATTTGATGCACATTTGCAGCTTACACCATTTTCAAGGTGGCAACTTGGAAGTGCCATGCAAGGAGCTCTTGGATGTCAAGCTTTTTCTTTGTTTCTATTGATACTCCTCCCATTGCATTTGATGTATGTCGTGAAGTTCACGAGACATCTATAGTTTGTGATTTCAATATAAGGTTCATCTCACAATATGCTTTTGCTCAATAGATCCCAAGAAGTTGGAAAATTGGCCGGGAAAGCTTCAAACTTATTTTGAGATATGCAGAAAGTGATGTGCAAAAAGGTCAACATGCAGCCATGCATTCAGATGGTAGAGCATCTACGTGGTGGTGTACTTATGACAAGACAACTTCTCAACGTGCTGTTAGGAAAGCTATTATAGATCCGTAATGGTATATATAAAAGGTGGGTGCTTTTAGTAGTTTTCAGCAGATAGGCAACATCAAAGTGTGTTGATAGATTCAGATTCATAGAGCTATTTGACTTGTATACAACACCTCCTATTGTCGAGTTTATTGGTAGATGTATAGAACTACGAGGCCCACTCAGGTATGATGTGTGGTTGTCGACCTCCTTAACTATTAGAGGCTATGTCTTTAGCTGCTACTTTGCAGCATAAGTGTTCAAATGAACGGTCTTCCTCAGCACCTGAGCCATCTACATGATTGCCATCATGGTCATTTTGATCTCTTTCAGTATCAGAGGCTAGGCATTTAATTGTTGCTTTGCAGCATAAGTATCCAAATCAATAGTGCTTTTAGCACCTAAGCCATCTATATCTCCTTTATCATTGTGTGTTCGTATCTTTACTACATCATCATCTACCACTACCACCGCCACAACTATTTCTAGACAGGTGGTTGTTTCTTGTCATACGTTTTTTTGGTCAGTACAAAGGAGATGATTGAGATTTGCAAAAAGCAGCCATGTCTTAAGTCTAAGAGCCTTGACCACCAGAAAGAGGATTGCACTGTCACTTAGAGCTACAATTTCTACGCACTTTCATGAGGTTCAGGATATGATGATTCAGAGCTATACGTACACATGCTTGAGGAGGCTACAGAGGGAGCATCTACAGACGATGCACAACTACTATGTGCTACTTGGGCCAGAAAAGTTGGGACTTTGACGCATTCGCTTATGAGGATGTATTACGGGCAAAGAGTCTGTTGCATTGGAAGATACAGGCTCTACCCGTTCCTTTATTAGCAGCCAGTCAGTCTCTCACATATATGCCATAATTGATGAAGCACCTTATGTGTGGAGGTTGCTAATTCCCACTCATTGTAAAGTACTAAGATGCTACTTGGTATGCAATATTAGATTGGATAGTTTATTTTGCAGGACATGCACATCATTCCTATAGAGAGATATGATATCATTTTTTGAACCGGGAGAGGGTTAGATTGGTAGACATTGCCTGTGGAGGCCATTTGAGTTTGGCACAATAGCATATATCTATCATTCATGATGGATGCTAGTATACTTTACGGGTATTAATTCATATGAAGATTACCATCTCATATCTGATAAGCAGCTTGCTATGAGCCTCTGACCAAGGGTTATTGTGCTACACTAAATTTGTACAAGAGCAAGTACATGAAAATCCACCATCAGAGGACACAAAGATATCTACTAGCATTTGGCAACAATACAGGCATTTTTTAGGAGCCACGTGCGCTACTTAGTTGTGGCATGTAAACATTTCATTGGTCTACTTCTAGGGGCAATTTCAATCTCCAAACCACTTAACCTCATTTCCAAATTTGAGCAGGCTGAGATTCAGCGCCACATCTGTGACTTATTGCATGATGGATTCCATTTGGTGCAACAGTTTTACTTGTTGACAAAAAGGATAGTCCACTTGTATGCATGTGGGCATGCAAGATCAAACAAATGACAGTAAAAGAATTAGAATAGGGTACAACAAGGCATAGTTTTCATAACGCATTTGAAGTCTTGTTTGGAACACTAGGCTAGAAACCCAACATCACATATTTAAAATTTATGTTTTGTTGATAAAAAGAACGTCAAAGCTGAAACCTCATATTTTTAAGGGTTCAGAGTTTCCTCCGTTATTGGGGCCTGTTGGCCTTAATCAAGGATTGCCTTTGCAGATACGATGTCTTGTGATACGCTTCATTCTGCTAATTTTCAAGCATGGGAACTTTTGGATGCAATCTATGTGGGAGATCAAAGTGTTTAGGAAAATGAAATGGGCTGATGAATTGGAGTTTGCCTTCTTGAAATAGAACTTAGGGCAAGAACGATCTCCTTATCTATGAAAGAGCTTAAAGAGTCTCAACACTTGATCGTTTCAGAAAAAAGTGACTCTATAACATGCTATGGTGAACCCAAAATGGCATCCTTTTGAAAAAGAGGATACTTGGGCAGATTTCATTTGGCTTTCACAACAACTATCAAAAACTTAAGCAAGCTTTTGACAAATCATTGTGATAAAGCTCTATTTAGCTTAGTGTAGTCTACAAGAGAAGCAGCTACATCTGGTTATCCATCTCAGCAAGTTCTGGTTGAAGTTTCGATGAGCATATATATGCTACTATACTTCTTTGCTCAAAAAGAGCTTCATACATGTGGATGTGGTTGAATGAAATGGAATGTATTCCAATATAGGAAACTCCTTTGAACTTTTATTCATGCATTGTTTCACTTCATTTATCTAAATTATAAGCTCAGCTCTCAAGTGTTCTCTCCTAAAAACAAAAGTGGAATAATATTACATAACTCAGAAGAATGTTGAAAGAGTAAATGGTGCCAAATTCTACAGACCATGTGATTTTTACAGAATATAGTATGTGGAGGAGCAAGATGAGATGTGCATATCAAAACAATACGGAGGTTTCATGTGGTCGAAGACATCGTGCAAATGATGGATTTAACACTGTAGGAGTTCTTTTAGCATTATATTTTCAGGGCATAATTAGCTGCATGCATGCATTGTAAAATAATTTGTATGAAATGCAAGAAGGGTTTTTCATTTCAGCTAGTTAGCATGTTATGGGTGTTGAGTAGTCGAAGGACTGGTTACATTGTTTACTCGATGGACAGCTTAGAGCAGCCTAAAGATCACCCCTTGAGTGGTTGACGACAAGTCTAAGTAGGTGAAAAACTTTCTAGTTGATGGGCGCTTTGGAGTGGTTGGAGGACTGATTACTTACGGGTGACTAGTGGCCTGATTACGTGATGGACCATAAAAGCTAATTAGACAGGTTGCTTAAGTATTATACTTTTAGTGAGTAGTAATGCTTTTGATACTTTGAGTCCAATTGTCGAACTGTTAGTGGGCCAAACAAGGTGATCAAGTCTCGATAGACAAATGAGATTAAGTGGTTTGCAATGGACATATTCCATGTAAAAAAACATGCACATGCTGTGGCAATTTTGCAAGATAAAATGGAGAAATTAGCAATTAAGCTATGTACATACTATACGAAGGCTAATTACCAAATTTCCTTTGTAGTATAGGATATATCTATATAGAAAATGTGCACACATGTATATTTCTCGTGTTCTACACACATTGAAAATATGCATGTGTATACTACACATGCTCATTTTGGTTACTTAGAAACGTTTTACTTTATGCACTTCTAAGTTCATGTTTGTACATCATATTTGTAGTTGTTTGCATCTTAATGTGTAAGCATGTGTATGTGTATGCCTAGTTTTGACAATGCAGCAGTATTAGATGTGTTTTGGCATGGATTTTTCCTTTATGCATGAGTTTGAGCTCATAATTATTTCCTTAAGATGTCAAAGGAATCAAGTGTATCATCATACTTTCAAAATTGATACAAGGACCTAAAATCTAATATTTGTTTGCATATTGTTAAATCCAGAGTGCGACATGCTAGTGAACTCGAGTTGGAGGCAATGCGAAAATATTTATCCAAGGTTGAAGCTGCAGCAGCTGGCCTTAATCATCGTGTTCAGCAACTTCAGCATCTTGTTCTTTGTTGTGCGTATTTATGATAATACCCTAGACAATAAGTCTGAAACCCATTTAAGAAGTAATGATAAGAGCAAATTTCAAAACAAGTATCTGTTACTAATAGACTTCACATGGTACACATAGGACCTCTAGAATGCATGCTTCAATAGTGGAACAATTTTTATTGTTCAATTTTGTATGTGATTAGAGATTATCATGGTTCAAGTTACAGAAGCTAGTATGTTCTTTTTTTATTGGAAAATTTTTAGTAGCTAGGTACTCAAGAAGCTTAGAATATAACATATTCTTGCAAAATGTAGCTTTTTTGGTCATTTAACTAGTTATTTAGTCCATATTGTTCATCTCTGGCCGTATACTGATGGTTTTGTCTTTTGGTTTTCAAGAATCGCCTATGCAGGTATAGAAGTACAACTACATTCCTTTTGAGGCTAGTTAGTTTGAAAACCGTGATTATTGTGAATCTTAAAAATATGTAATGTTTTGATAGTAGCTTTTGTGTCTCACTTCAACAGTGGGAGAAGAGGGGAAGAATGTGGAGCAAGCTCAAGGAAAATTGATAGAAGAGGCATCCAAAGAAGCTCGCAATCAAACAACCGCAGCAACAACAGCAGTTGCAGCAGCTCGGAAAGCCACAATGGAGCTTGACAAGGTCAAATTTTTACTTTAGTTGGCAAATAAGTACATGGAGGCTCATAAGATTTTAGTTTCCAAAATTAATTGATATTTTGGCTAGAACCTGAGATGTAGCCTAGTTGTAATTCACTTGATTGTTCATTATATTGCAAAAATACTCTACACAAGGAGGAACCTTCAAGTGGAATTTGCAACTTGGTGCTAGGTTCTATGAAGAGATAAACTTGCAATATTGATTGAGCAAGACGAAAGATGCAATCGATCGAGGTGCATCATAGTTGTGTTCTCTTAAGAGTGCATTGAAAGTAACTTCTATGTCAATCTACCTAATATTCCTTGTTATTAATATGTACTTATTACCAATCCAACTAAAGGATTAGCCTCGAAATGGTTAGATGTGGAGTATTGTGGTTTGAATCTTGCTTGTTGTCCCAAGGCACGCAATCCCCTTGTCTTTGTGCTCATTGTTGTAGAGAGAGAGAGAGAGAGAGAGAGAGAGAGAGAGAGAGAGAGAGAGAGAGAGAGAGAGAGAGAGAGAGAGAGAGAGAGAGAGATTTTGTTAATGTCCTTGAATACCCTAAGGTACATAGGACTAAGAAAAGGTTGCACATAGGAGCTTAAAGCTCAATCATCTATAAAAACGATAACTACAAATACAATGCATAAAGATGTCTGGCCTAGTCAGGGTCCAATAGGCTGGAATAGTATATCATGATGTCCATCAACATGGAAGAAGTGGTGGATGGTATGCTGTGAAGGTGTCACTGGATGTGCCATGGACCTCTGCCGCCGGGTCGGATGCCGGTGTTGTCTCTGCTGCCGTGGCGCTCTTGGCTGTGGCCTAATAGCTGGCTGTCTCTTTGGCCGTCGACACTATCTCTTCTACCGATGTATGAAGGAATCTAGAATCTCGGCCTCTCCATCTGAATCATAGCCTATGGGTACCTCGGATCTATGTCTCCGACGGGATATGCACTCACTGATGCTCAACTGTGTCAAGAGATGTGTATCAATATCTAGTCTCATCCTCAAGTGTGACATCTCCCGGATCATAAGTGCGACACATCTAGGGTCCTCATAAGATATCAAGGTAGAAAGTGTGACTGGATGCTCCCTGAACAACGTGACTTCGAAACTGTGATCAAGTAGGGCAGACTTCGAACTGTCGAAGTCGATCTGAATACGATAGACGTAGTTGCAAACACCGAGGATTCTCCGCTCACTTCTCTTTGACGCGACGTTCATGCGCACAACAACCTGACGAGCGAGATATATCCCAACATTGTCAACCTGAGAGATTGAGACACTAGTGATATGTCATATCATGGAAATGGTGGATACGTTCTTTACGTATTTTGAGCACCTTCCACGATGGTCTAATGATGAAGGTGGATGTCACTTATTATCTCTTTGTATGCTTGATGGACATTTTAAGGATACAACACAAATATGACAATGCACCAAACGAAGAAGGATGTTTATTCATATTGAAATTCTCGAGAACATACTACACTTTTCTATGGCAATGATATGCAAGCTTGATGGCTGATATAAAATTTATTGCCAAATGGTTGAAACAAACGATCGTTGATGTGCTTACTTGTCAAACTGGTCGATATACCAACAAGACACCACATATCACGACTGTAAACAAAAAGAAGGCTACATGAGATATGATAAAGATAATGAAGAAATTGTGCAAAAGGCACTCTAGAATATTGTGTCAGACATATCTCAGATTGATGGAGACATATGTTGGAAGGCAGCACTACCCAACGAGAGGCAAAGATCGAGGAGTCGAAGGGATTTAAGAAACCTATTGAAAGTGGCAACAAGCAAGTTACCATTTCTAACGTAACTGATGATCAGTCAATAGATACACATATTGCTCCTATTCAATGCACCTTGTTACTGCAAGAGATGAACAAGCTTTGTCAATGTTTGACAAGTTACAACTTATTAACAAGACAAGTGCGCCCACCTTATAAACTACAAATATTGGAGACGATGAAGAATTTTGGTCGTCGAAGACTGACTTGAAGAAATATAGTCATACAATTCAAGGCCAGGCAAGGAGTTCATCAACAATAACCAACTTGATTGGACGTACTTTTGGCAACGTCAATGATACAACATCATGTTTCATAAGAGCATGATGCCCTGATTGATATTGTAGATCAAATGACCCAACCTCATTTAATTGATCATATAAACTTAATGGTTTTGAGGCTTCAATTGGAGATTATCAGTAGAGGCTCAAGATGCTCCTCTTGAGAGGAGCCACAAGAAGAGAAACTTGAACCTCTTGAGGCTCCTCAAGATGGGTCAAGAGGGTCCTTCTTGACAAGCCTCAAGATGTGCCTCTCAAGGCCTCGTAAGCCCTGTTGAGGCTCCTCTTTCGCTCCCCTCAAGATGTTCCTCTTGAGGCAAGAGAGGAGCCTCAAGATGCTCCTCTTTAGATGAGCTACAAGAGGAGTATCTTGAACCTCAAAAGGGGCATCTTGAGACCTATTGAGGCTCCTCCAAATGCACCCTCTTGAGCCTTCTTGAGGCTCCTCAAGATGTATCTCTTGAGGCCTCTTGAGCCCTCCTAAGGCTCCTCTTGAGCATGAGAGGAGCCTCAAGATGCCCCTCTTAGAGGAGCCACAAAGGAGTCGCTTGAACCTCAAGGGGAGCATCTTGAGTCCTATTGATGCTCCTCAAAATGTGCCCTCTTGAGCCTTGTTGAGGCTTCTCTTGATGAGCCTCAAAATGCACTTCTTAAGGCATGAGAGGAGCAGCAAGAGGAGTATCTTGAGGCTCCACAAGATGCACCCACTTGAACCCTCTTGAGGCATGATAGGAGCCTCAAGATGCTCCTCTTGAGAGGAGCCGCAAGAGGACCATCTTGAAGCCTCTTGAGGCTCCTCAAACTGTGCCCT
>MU832694.1:0-68455 GCA_029204225.1 Diphasiastrum complanatum
ACCATTTGTACAATATTGGCATGCTTAATGAGAAGGAGGAACTCTATCATTTTTGGGAATGAGAAAGCATCCTCATTTGCTATTCACTACCTTGCTATTGCTCTTGGTTGTGTTTTTCTATTTGCTTTCTATTTCCATGTTTTAGTTGTGTTGCCATAGTGATGGGTTTTTCCATTAGCAAGCATAAGGAGCATTTGGAGCTAACCCATTCCACCGCTCACTTCTCTTTCTTCTCAATCTCTTCTCTCATCCTCTCCCTTCAACCAAAACTATGATGAATGTTAGTGTAGAGGAGTAGAGTTAAAGAGGAGTAGTATAGTGGTGACTAGAGTTTAAGGGAGAAAGTAGGAAATTAACTAGAAGTAGCATCTATGCATAGTTAGGCACCTATCTATTGATCTAACCGTTGTTGACAGGCGGAAGGGTTATACTATGAAAGATCTTCGACCCCACAGTGGCGCCGTTGCTGGGGGATAGGTTTCCACTAAACTAGTTTAGTTGGCATTTTAGTTATTTTCTTGCTTTCTAGAGTAGTTTAGGTAGATTTTTGGGAGTTTAGAGTTAGTTTTTTGTATTTTTTTTTGTGTTTGGACTATTCACAGCTAGCAGAGAGGTGTGAGAGGGTAGAGGAGGTCCTGAACAACCTCTAAGGGCTTGAAACCCAAACCAATCATCCAAAAAACTCAAAAAACACACCAATCTGTATTTTGGAGGGAAAAAGAGCCAAAAAACTCATCAGATTTTTATATCTCCAGAATAAGTGGCAATTAACCCTTGCATGACTGACAGCAGCTCCAAGGTACTGTCCTAGACCTGCATAGAAGCCTGCGAGAGTTAGTTCCAAGCAGATTTTAAAAATCAGAGAAAAAATCATAAAAAATTCAAAAAACCCTTGAAACAATCCAAAAAAATTCAAATCTTAGTGAACCCTCGCAGACAGTGAAATTTTCAGTTCCAGTGGTCAAGAACTCTCGCAGAGGATTTTGAAGTTCCATCTCAGTGAGACCAGGACACAGAAGAGCTTGCGAGAGTTAGTTTGATTCCAATGAGTAGAAAATTGGATTTAAGTGTTAAAAAATCACTAAAAAGTGAAGATCCAGCAAATCCTTTCAGTAAGAACTCTCGCAGACCCTCTCAATCGATTCAAATTTCAAATTACATCAGTGATGAAGCTGCGAGAGTTAGTATGAAGATCTGGTGAAGATCAAGCACAATGGATCAAGCACAACCTTCTCAGATTAGCAATTGTGCAACAAGAGACAAAACCAGAACTAGCACCAATGGATCCAATGGTCCAACTCGTACTTGTCGCACCCTTGCATGCAGTTCGGAGAGCACCACGGATGGAGATACCAAAATACGACGGATCATCCGATCCCATCCGATTCCTCCAGATTTATGAGCAAGCTTGTGAAATCTACGACGAACGGACTCCTGCGGAGAAGCTGATGCTATTTCCTATGTCCTTACTTGCAATGGCTCAAGATTGGGCTTTCAACCTGTCAGAGGAAGAGAAGTCTACCTAGGAAGCGGTTAAAGCAGCTCTCATTACGCGCTTTAAGCCAAAGAAGTTCCCGGAAGACCCGTTTCTCCTGTTGAGCAAAGTCAAGATGGGAAAACAAGAAAGGGTCCAAGACTATATTGAACGGGTCAAACATCTATGATCTGAGTGCAGTGCAGCCTTGACTCCCGACCATGCGGTGATCATGTGATTCCTAGCCGGATTACCACAAAGCATCAGAAGAGAACTGAAACGACGAGAACAGTACGCTACTCTACAAGAAGCTATGGAAGATGCCATCAGGGAAGAAGATGAGGGATTTGACGACGAATATCCTTCCACCCACACTCCTACTCCCTCGATCGCATCATCATCATCAAAGACATCCGCTCTATCCACAGAACTACTGCTGGAGCAAATGACAAAATTACACAAATAGCAGATGGAACAACTTACGGTGTAGTTTGACCAGAAAATGAAGGCCTTACTAGGAACTGTAGCAGTAACTCCACATCAATCGGAACCAAACCAGCTGCAGTATCCTCGATGAGAAAATGTATGGTGTTCAGTATGCATGCAAAACCATACATCAAATGAGTGTCCAGTTCTAAAGCAAAATCTGAGACTGACACACAGATTTTGCCATATGTGCAATGCAACATCGCACGATACGACATTTTGCCCGTTTAATCCCAGGGTTGTTCAACAGAAGAGAAGTCCTTATCAGACTTCTTATCCTTATCATCAAGGGGCACCTAATGAGACACCAAGGTACGGAACACCCAATCAACCACAACGCATGGCCTTACCTGCTCCACCAGGGCCAGTCAATCAACAAGTGGCCCATGTAAACCTAATAGCAGTGGAACAAGAAATGCAAATGCCACCTCAACTTGAGCAGTAGCAGTGATACGGACCAGATGAACCATTTATGGATCCTGCCATAAATGAATATGTTTTGGCCTATGCAGCTCAAACTCAACGTCAAGGTGGAAGAAATTACGGCTGCTACGGGTGCGGCAAGGGACACAAAATTGCAGAATGTCCCTACAATAGAAAATATACAACCTCCTGTCGGGATTGCGGTTATGGACACTGTTTCAAGAATTGTCCATTTAAACCTAGAACCAGTGCACCTCTTAACCTCATTGCCATACAACAACCAGCAGTTCCAACGGGGATGCCATCGAAAGGGCGACAAGACCAAGCTCTTGTGTTAGCTATTACACGAGCACATAAGAGGAAGGAAGTGGCTCCCTCACCACCACCATCGGTCACTGACGACCAACCCTCAACTTCAACGCCATATCCAAATGTGAGGGAAGAGAGAAGGCAGTACCAGAACAATAAGACACTGGGTACAAAAAACACAAGAGGAGGAAAAAGAACAAGAACGAAACAATCCCACAGAACATCCAGTCAGCCTCGAACATGAACCGCAAACGGGCTCACCACTGCGCACTGATCAGAATGATCAATTGCACCAACATGAACCGCCTTTTCACATGGTGGAGCCTGAGGAACCACGCATTGAAAGGCTCACACTCTTGCTGTCAAGCCATGTTAGTCGGAGAACTACTGCGGATTGCACCACAAGCGAAAAGCCTTTTAGCTGAATGGGCCAAAGCAGATGAGGATCCAATAGCGCATGAGCCCATTTATTGTGCAGGCTATAATGAAACAAGTAACGTCTTCCACATCGGAGCAACATGGGAAAGTGAGGTACACAACATCACTTTGCCAATCAAACACAAGAGATATGAGGACGAGGCGGCAGTGGTAGATGGAGGATCGGGTGTCAATCTGATCTTCACTACTTTATACAAAAAATGGGGTCTACAAGGATTAGCCAGATTCGCCATCAAGCTAGCAGATCAATATTGTGCGAAACCAAAAGGTGTAGTTGCTGATATTTCCGTAAAGATAGCAGGCCTGCAGTATGTGATTACTTTTGTGGTCATGGATATACCTGAATCTCCATCTGCATACCGTGTTTTACTGGGAAGACCATGGTTGAGGGCTGCGCAAGTAGTACACAACTGGGGTACAGGGAAACTCACCTTCGAGAACAGAGAACAAGCTGTAAAGGTAGATCCAACCACATGGGCGGTGAAACCTATTGCATGCAAAGCTGATGACGGATCATCCACGACAGATCATACGATTGATCGCCCAAGGTCAGCCAAGAGAGGTCACTATCATTCAGAGACGGATGTCATGAGATGGACGGATGCACTAGCAACTATTGACTGCCAGACATGTCAATATGAATCAGATCCAGAACCAAGTACATCATCACCCAAATGTTACACTATGGACACACCAGTCACATTTGGGGTGAATATGATAAACGTAGCATGGCTGTCAGCGGAGCCGATTGATAGTTTAGTGGACGATGATCTAGTCCCTTGGCAACACGCTCTAACTTATAATAAGGAGATTGAGCTGACTGATGAACAAGTCCTACACCACATGGACCCAGATCGTTACGGAACCAAGAAGGTACCAGCTCAACCACCACAAAGGTCTACTATGGTGAAAGTCTCAAGGATCGAACCACCCAAGGCACCTGCGAATAAGAAGAATCAGTTGAAGCAATGCTACAACCATGTGATCCGATGGAGTGACCTACCTGAAGAGGCAATAGCTACAGTAGACATTGATATTCGCAACCATGAGACGAATGTCATAGTAGTCCCGAAGAAAGACAACAAGGATGAATCCACCAAAATGACAAAAAAGGGCAAAAAGAAGGTGTTGGATTCCTTGAAGTCAATCAAGTTGGACACAGATACAACGTCATCTTTTACACAGGTGATAGAAAATAAAAAAATGACCAGTCGGTCCAAGATCAATATGTTGAAAGAGGAATCTCAATGAGCTCCAGTTCATGAGATGCCTGATACTTTCAAGAATTATACATTGGACGACGTGGTAATCATGATGCCGCAAGCCCAGCGAGAACCTGATCAAAGTCAGGCACCAGCGGAACAAGTCTTCGAGGGACCTGCGTGAACACAGCCGATGAATCTTGTGGAACCAGGAGAAGAAGAAAGGATAATGCATGTGGGAGAGCAGTTAACACCCACGCAATTCAAGAGACTACGATCTTTGTTGGTGGAATATAAAGACTGTTTTGCCTGGAGCTATAGCGATCTAAAGGGCATTCCGCCAATATTATTCCAACACACCATACCTTTGGTGGACGGAGCAGTCCCCAAGGTAAGCCGTTACTACCGCTGCAATCCGAATTATACAGAACTGATCAAGCAAGAGTTGCAGAAGCTTATGGATGCAGATTTCATTTACGAAATCGAGCACACGGAATGGGTATTGCCGATAGTTATAGTACCCAAGAAGAATGGCAAAATACGTATCTGTGTGAATTTGAAGGCGCTTAATGCAGTCACCAAAAAGGACCATTTTCTTTTACCATTTACGGAAAGTGTCCTCGATAGAGTAGCTGACAACAAAGCCTACAGTTTTCTGGATGGCTTCAGTGGCTACAACCAGGTGAAAATAGCCCCCCAGGACCAGCACAAGACAACATTCGCCACAGAATGGGGAACTTATGCCTATAAAGTGATGCCATTCGAACTTTGCAAGCACTTTCCAGCAAGTCATGCAGGCGACATTCAAAGATTATTTGCAAAAATTGCTGGAAATTTTTTTGGACGATCTGTGCGTGCATGGACCAGATCCAGAACACTTATCCAATTTGGAAAAGGTGCTACAAAAATGTCGCAAATACCAAATCTTCCTGAATCCAGAAAAATGTTCAATTCTGGGTGACACATGGCTTAATACTCGGCCATATAGTGTCAAGACACAGGATCGCCACAGATCTATCAAAGATCAGAATCATTATTGATCTACCACCACCGGGGACGATCCGCGAGGTCTACATTTTCATGGGTCATGCTAACTATTATAGGATCTTCATTCTTGACTTTGCGGAGTTAGCCAGACCAATTTACAAGATCACAACGGATCGACATTGGAATGAGAAAGCTCTAAAGGCTTTCTAGAAGATTAAGGATGCATTGGTCTCAGCACCAATCTTACGACCACCCAATTGGTCCATTGAGTTCCATGTGCATACGGATGCATCGAAGTATGCAGTTGGAGCAGTCTTAACCTAGCCAGGTGAACACAAAAAGGATTTTCCAATCCGATTTGCAGGTCGACAGCTCAGTGATATCGAAATGAATTACTCAACCATAGAGCGGGAAGCACTAGCAATGATCTATGCGCTTAAGAAGTTTCGACATTATTTGATGGCCACACATTTTGCTTTTTATAGGGACCATCAACCCTTGCTATATCTCATTAATAAAACTTGCAACACCGGGAGAATCACCAGATGGCTCCTTTTGTTATTGGAATTTGATTTTTGGATAGTAGTTTGCAAGGGAAAACAACACTACATGGCAGATCATGTGTCACGAATCAAGGGAAAGGAGATTGCAACCCAACCCGACGATGAGCTGGCAGATGCTGTCTTATTTTACGTTGATACAGTACCATAATGGGCTGCCGACATTGTTGAATATCTAATGCGGGGCCAACCAGACAAATCACTACCAAAGGCGGAACAACGGGAATTGATCTTGAAGGCTAGACCTTATCAGCTGATTGCCGTCCAGTTGTACCAAAGAGGTCCAGACGGAATTCTTTGGCGATGTATTCTTCCTCATGAGACCACCCAAATCATTTCGCTTTCACATGAAGGCATGTGTGGAGGTCATTTTGCATCTGACATTACAGTTTGCAAGATCCTGCAATCAGGATGTTGGTGGCCAACGATTCATAAAGACACGGAGGAATACTTGAAATAGTGCGATGTGTGCCAAAGGACGAGGAGACCAACGAGATTGAACTATGATCTACTGCACCCAATCTTAGCCCAAGCACCGTTCGAAAAATGGGGATTGGATTATATTGGTCCAATTCACCCTGTTGCAAGGAGTTCCCAGGCTCGATACATAATCGTATCCACAAACTACCTCACCAAATGGGTCGAAGCCAAGGCAATAAGAGTAGCTGATGCTAGGACCACTGCCAAGTTCCTTTATGAAAATATCATTGTGCGCTTCGGATGCCCGGTGGAACTAGTCAGTGATCGCGGAAGCCATTTCATCAACGAGACCATCAAGGTCTTGTTGGAGGAATTCTTCATGATCCACAGAACCAGTACGCCTTATTATCCTCGTGGTAATGGGCAAGCAGAATCATCCAATAAGATCCTGTGTAGCGTGCTCACAAAAACAGTTGAAGCTAGCAGATCAGATTGGGAACACAAGTTGCATGCTGCACTGTGGGCATTTAGGACAACATATAAAGGGAACATTGATCAAACACCCTTCCAATTGGTATATGGTCAGGATGCTATGATGCCAGTAGAGTTTTTAGTTCCTTCATTAAGGATTGCCATCGTGCAATGTCTTAATGAGTCCAAATCTCTACAACTACACCACAAAGCTCTGCATAAACTCTGTGAAACACGCTTACTAGCTGTGCATGCATTGGCAGCTGAAAAGGAAAGACACAAAGCTTGGCATGATCGCAGATTACAAAAGAAGGATCTTTGTTCAGGAGATCTGGTCTTGATGTATAAAACCAAGCGATCAAGGGGAAGTTAAATTTCATGGGCAAAGGTCCTTATAGGATCAAGGAAATTCTTAATCATGGAGTCGTGAACTTAGAACAGCTTGATGGGATGCCATTCGACACACCCATCAACGGTAGCCGGTTGCACAAGTACTGGCCACCATAGTAAGACAGATCCAGATTGGCGGTGGCACGTTACAAAAAGCTAATCTGCTCAGCCATCACCGCTAGATCTAAGGAGATCAAGCCAAATCAAGCTAAATTCAGATTCAGCCAGATCTGGCAAGATCGGGAAAATCCATCAGAATCCAAGGAGGATCCAGACCTTGATAGGGTAAAAAAGGTAGCAGATCATCAGATTGAGTGAGGGATCTACTACCAAGAATTCATCAGAACTTCCAGAGCACTACCAACAGTCAGATCAAGCTTGGATGAAGTTGATTACTAGTTTACAAAAGTAAAAAATCAGAAAATCTCAAGATCTCGTCAAAAAACACTCTAAAAGAGCACTTTTTTCATGATTTTTTGAGATCCCCTAGGAGATAGCTCTTGAAAATTGGACAGTCACCAGATCTGACCTAGATGTATTCATGAAAATATCTGCAAGAGTTCTTGATGGAGGAATCATCATTTTTTAGTGTATGCGAGAGTTCCCAGAAGCTGAATTTTCAGAACCCTCGCAGAGCATTAAGATCATCTTACCAACCCTCCCAAGGTGCCTAAATGGAATCAGAGCAGTGAAATTAGCCTGCCTACATGGTATGATCTTGAAACTTTTATCACAGGAACAAGTTGTGCGAGAGATCACTTCATGCGAGAGTTGAACCCTCGCAGACAGCCTGAACCCTCGCAGAACCTTTGCATAGCAGTCAAATCACCTTCTGAACTCTCGCAGACTTCCCTAAGGTCTTAGAATTTTGTGAAGAAGGTGCCTGCCAAAATTTGGGTGGAACTGAACAAGGGAAAGTGAATTTCACCTAATACGCACTCTAAATTCCCCTATATAAGGGCTGAATTCGAGTCATTTGTCACCTTTGCTAGCGAAGCTCTGCCGAAATTTCCACTGAAAATACCAAGTTTTCGGTTTTCAACCAAACTTCCTACCAACTGTCATCTGCTCATATTAAACACCGATTTGCGCTCTGAACTACAATCATTGTCATCCAACACTCATTATTCTCAGTTTTCTACTCTTTCCACATCTTTTTCCATTTTCCACTGTTTTTTCTACTTTTTCGATTTTTTCGACCACTAATCATCATTGCTAACATGGCCTCCTCATCCTCTGAAGACTCTGGCGCGAAACAGGTGATCCAGCGCGACATCCCCGATGCCACGCAAATTTGGCCTCTACCCTCGGACACTTTGATCCAACCATGGCTGCAGACAGCCGGCCCCCTCCTTGAAGCAATGGATTTTTACTCAGTGCTCTTCCATTCTGAGATTAACATGGGCCTCGTCCTTCACGCTTACGCCACCTGGGACGAGGACAAGGCTCGTTTCCACTTCCTGTACCAAGGTACCACGTACAAGGTCAGAATTAACGTTGACTCGATGATCACCAGTGGCATTATGTCCATTGATTGTCAACCCATCTCCCATCGCCACGCCAAAGCTCTGATCAAACCATTTGTCACCCAAACCACACCAAAAATTTCCATCCAGATTAACAATGGTTACCTGATAAAAGCTATCACGGAACCCCTCATTCAGGTAGCTGCGCATCTGTTGAATAACTTTTTGGTTATTTCAACATTTCGCAAGGACAGAATCTAGTCTACGCTGTTGAGTCAGATAGTGGAATCCTTTCTGGAATACCCTAACCCCTCCGTTGTGCCATACGACTAGCATAGCTTCCTTATTTGAGAACTAGCAAACTCCATCAAACCCAACAACCGTGAGCGAATCGCAGCAGGCCCCCTGTTGTGTAACTTTGCCTGCGCACTTCTCGAGGCAAAAGTGCGCGGTTTCTAATGCTCATCCCTCTTGTCTACCCTTGTGCCACATACTAACCTTTACCCACCATCTCAAGCATCTACCTCCTCCCAACCTGTAGTCATTAACACAACGGCCAGCAAACGAATGCATGGCACTGTCTCTACATCCACATCTCCACCTGTTACCCGAAGACATGTCTCCACTGCAGCATTAACCACTCCATCAGCCACCGTCACTTCTTCTTCTGTGCAACCCCCCACTCCCATTTCTGTTGCCGCTACCTCTCTTCCTGTTCCATCCACATCTGTTTCTATCTCTGTCCCCGTTTCTTCTGTTGATACCACTCCTACTTCTCTTCCAGTGTCCGCTGCTCCATCCATCACCATCGCATCCTCCATTACTCCTGCCACCACCGTTGCTCCTCTCACATTAAATCCTTCTGATTCGCAACTGTCCCCCGACATTCTGGCATGGATGCAAGTTATCAATTTTTCACCCCCATGCTAGACACTTTCTACTCCACCCTCACCTTCTTCCATACTCCACACCACCCTTCAGTTCCCCACTGTTTCTCCCATCCTCTCATTCAGACAACGCGTCCTCACCCCTGTTTCCACAGTTGTTTCTCACACCCCACCCGCTTCGCCAAAGGTTGCCAAGGGCAGCCAACCGTTGCCTGATGACGCATTTGTACAAACAATTTTTGTAGCATCACCAGATTGGACTGACCCTACTGCCCTAGATGGCATCAGGACAAATGAAACCTGATCGAAGACAATGACTATGGAATCCCACAAGTCGTCAGGGCCGATACAACACAAGCCCCTACTAGTGCCAGTGTACCTGCTGCTCCCACGGATCTAATGACGACGTACCAAACCCTAGGAAAATACATCCTGGATGTGGTAGCAGCCAAAGATATTCTGGAAAACAGGGTACTACTTTTGGCAACGAGTAATACATAGCTGCGAGCAGACCTAACCAAGCTGTAGCAAGAGCTGATTCTGGCTCAGCAACACGAACAAGCTGGGCACCAGGAGATTGCCAAGCTGCAGCAGAAGAGGAGGGACTAAACAAATATATTCAAAGCCTCTCCAAAGCGCTGACTGAGGCCTCCACAAAGGTGCGAGAGCTTCAAGCTGAAGCATCCCAACGGCTTGTCCCCATCCAGACGCAATTTACACTTTTTGAAGTAGAGAACACGCGCTTGGGGACGGAGGTTAAAGCCTTACAAGACGGGAAGCTCATCTGGTTAGCTCAATTTGCACCAGACACAAGGACGCTTTCCCAATCAGAGATGAATCTTCTACGATGTCAGGTGCAGATTTATAATCAAACCCTCAACAGCTACCAGATGGAGTTCAATAAGTATCGGACAAGCGCAACGCAAGAGCTCGCCCAGGCCAAGCAAGCCCTCAAGGCATGCTAGAAACACATGGAAACGAAGGCCCAACCCAACCCCGTGGTAGTTCCACCGCCACCTAATTTTGACGCTGCACAGGCTTGTACCAGCCAAGATCAGAGCCAGCAGGCAGCAAGGGGCTTTCAACTAGATCAAGTGTCCGAAGGCCAAGACCAAGGGCACACAGATGCGGCCGTTGAGACGTGAGACCAGAACCAAGGCGCAACCACTAGCCAGGGCCAAGCAACATCATCCAGAGGGTCGCAAACGATATCTACCAGTCGGGCCTTCCGAAGA
The DNA here is from genome assembly GCA_029204225.1 of Diphasiastrum complanatum. Taxonomy (NCBI): domain Eukaryota; kingdom Viridiplantae; phylum Streptophyta; class Lycopodiopsida; order Lycopodiales; family Lycopodiaceae; genus Diphasiastrum; species Diphasiastrum complanatum. The sequence continues at coordinate 10,749 of MU832694.1, forward strand.
CCAAAGTCCGTGGAGGAGAACATCAATGAATTCTTATCTTAATATCCCAACGAGTCATCAAGAGACAGCTGGCATATCTCATTCTCAGCTCAGACCATCAAGGGAAAAGAACTGCAAGCCTTACCCGCCCTCCAACCACAACCGGAGTGGCGACAACAATTATTTGAGAGAGACCCTGCGACCATCAGGGCTTACTTGACGAGTCCGCAACAGTTACGGGTGACGCGCATTTCTTGCCATGTCCAAGAAGATTCAAATGGGCAGAATGCAGCACTTTTCTGGACCAGATCACACTCAACAATTTCAACTGGCCAATCATCAAATCCGAATATGGGTGGACAATGGATGTAGACGCCAGAAAGGCTCTCTCCGCATTCGCCAGTCACTACATCAATTGCCTCGATCCCACAGTCCGCGCAACAGCCACTTACGCCCGGGACTTAGAATATCTAATGGGCATTGAAACAAAATGGGATGATTTCCTTCCCTCCATATTTTTTGATCCAAATAAGACGCTCGCTTCCGACAAAGTCGAAGACCAGCTGCCAGTCGCTCGCATATATTACAGAGCTGCATTCCTTGGAGATCCTTGGACGAAACAATTCCAAGCATGGGTGGATCAGGAATGGCTGACAAGAGTCCACAAGTCCTTTTACACGCCAAAAACTCGAAGAAACTGGACCGTCTCATCTTCATGGAAGACGTTACGGGATATCTTATCCAGCAGAGGCGGTCCAAGAGAACGCTCTACTAAACTGGCAGAGTACCGAGGGACCGGCACTACTTCAGGCCGTGGGTCCTGTTGGGGGTATTCCCAAAAAAGTGTAAATAAATAAAATCCTCCAGTAAAATGTGTTGCGAGGGCATGTCATCCTGCGTGTATAAGCCCATGGCCCAATGAGCATGCAATTGAAGTTGTAAATAAAATAAACTTGACTTGGGCCTTGTAATTAAAATAAAACTAGAGGCCCAATGTCATTTTTAAACTTAGAGATCACTTTCTAGAGTTGGGTCCAAATTGGGACTCACATGAATCTTGTGATTTCTAATGTACTTTTTGTGGACCCTTGGATCAAGTTGGGTCTAAGATGAATGGTTAGGATCATTGTAAATATTAGCCAATAAGATTGAGGTGCAAGGGCCTTCCCCATTTTATAAAAAAGCACCATTTGTACACTGATGGCATGCTTAATGAGAAGGAAGAAACTCTACCATTTTTGGAAGAGAAGCATCCTCATTTTCTATTCACTACTTGCTATTGCTCTTGGTTGTGTTTTCTATTGCTTTCTATTTCCATGTTTATTGTTTGCCATAGTGAATGTTTTTCCATTAGCAAGCATAAGGAGCATTTGAACTAACCTCCACCCTCACTCTCTTTCTCTTCTCTTCTCAATCTCTTCTTCTCCATCCCTTCCCTTCAACCAAAACTATGATGAATGTTAGTGTAGAGGAGTAGAGTTAAAGAGGATTAGTATAGTAGTGAGTAAAGTTAAGGGAGAAAGTAGAAAATTAACTAAAAGTAGCATCTATGCATAGTTAGGCACCTATCAAGTGATCTAACCTTTGTTGACAGCCGAAAGGGTTATACTACGAAAGATCTTCGACCCCACATTGTCCTATCGAATACTTTACACTGATATGATTCGAATTCTACTATGTGTCCTAAATTTGTAATTTTGCTTACAAAAAGCATATTTGTAGAAAGATTTGGTACATGCAAGACACTTGAAAATATCTTGGATTAATCATTTGTTGTAGTCAAGCCTAATCTTACTGTACCTTGACCTTTGATAGCTTGTGTGCTATTGTCGCCCAGGTGAACATACTTCTTGGTACTGTAAGACGCATAGGACTCAAAACAATCGATGTGGCTGGTCATATGTTGTGTGGTTCCGGAGTCCAGAAACCAAGAGTTGTCGCTTGATACTTCTTGATGGTTAGTCATGAATGCATCATGATTTGCTTCTTGATTGGGCTGAGGTGCTTCTGTAGGTGCATTTGCCATCTGATTCAATTGCCCTTTGTTGTTGTTCTTGGCTTGTAAGATGCGGTAATCCTGAATCTCGTGGTTGGTTTGTTTGTAGTATCTACAGAACAACTTCTTCTTTGTCGGCAAATTCAACTGCTCTTGATGCTGTGTCAGCTTCTGATTTTGCTTTGGTTGCTTCGGGCCTTTCTTCTTCTGCTTAGTCAAGGTTTTACTGGTATATAAGGCGTGAGAGTCACGACAGTTGAAGAACTACAGGCTTTGTTCCGTCTAGAGTGTTCTTGTAACAACATCGTAATGACTTGCGATAGAGCCAACTCTGGTTGTGTGATGATCATCATCACTCAGTACGATATCGGCAATCTTGAAAGCAGTTTCATTACTACGTCTTGATTGTCTATGACTGATCCGACAATGATTATTTGGTGAAATAGGTTCTTGAACTAGTTGATGTGATTCTGTAGTGAATCACCATTTGTCATCTTGAGGGAGAAGAATCTCCTTCTAAGGTGTAGCTGGGAAGCTACATCACATACATCATACAATGTGCTCAAGATGTCCCAGACTTCCTTGGAGGTATGAGCTTTAGAAACATGGTCGATTTGTGTATATATGTTGAGGATGATCAGTGCGAAAGCCTTGCCATCCTTCAGCTTACAACGAGTCTAGATAGTGGGCTCAAGTACCACTTGGATGTTTTGGATGTGGAGAAAATCACAAGATTGCAAAATGTTTCAATAAATAGAAATTTAGTCCCTTTTGTTGAGAATGCAGATATGGAAATTGCCATAAAGACTGTCTAGCTAGACCAAAACCACTGCCAGTAACTACTCCTTTGAATATGATCGCAATCAAGCAAAGATTAACAGTTCATCCCGATGAATCATGTGCATCACTAATGGTTGTCACAAGAGCTCAGAAACATAAAGGAGTTGTTGAACCAACACCTACAGAATCTGTGCTAGCTATTCAATTCCCTACCACATTAGGGGTATATCCAAATCTCAATTCTGAGAAGAAGAAATACCATAAGATGTCTCTGTGGAGTAAAGATTTCCAAGAAGAAGAAGCTATTGAAAAAACTAGAGCTACAACAGAGGTTCATTGTGCCATTAACAGATTTGTCGGATCACTTGCAAAGATCACATCAACGTACAGATGTTAACACTCAGTTACATCATCATGAAGAACCATTCAAAATGACTGAACCAGAGGAACGCAAATAGAACTTATGGTGAATATTCTGTCAAGTAAGATGAACATTCTTTGGGAGAATTCTAAAAGTTGGTGCCTCAAGCCAAAGAAGTCTTAGTAGAGATATTAATGAATACTGAACCGAAGGTCCACCAGGAACTGCTATTTTGTGCCGGATATGAAGATTCAAATGAAGTACTCATTGTAGGGGCACCCTGGGAGAGTGAACAAAGAAACATCACCTTGCCAATACAACATAAACAGTTTAGTCGAGAGGCAACCGTGATATATGGAGGTTCAAGAGTTAATCTGATCTTAGTTATATGTCAAATGGGGTCTTACAAGGATGAAACCTACAACTTTTGCTATTAAGTTAGCTGATCGACCTAAAGGCATAGTGGAAGATATACTAGTGAAAATTGAGGATACTCAGTTTTTTATTACTTTTGTAGTAATGGACTTAACGGACGCACCATCGGTTTATCGCATTTTATTGGGATGCCCATGGTTATGAGTTATGCAAGTAAATCATAACTGGAGAACATGCAAGATCACATTTCAAAATCGTGAACGTGGAGTCAAAGTTGATCCATTAACATGGACAATTAAACCAATAGTTCAAAAGGAAGATGATGATTCATCAACCATAGATCATTCTTGTAATGGAGCAGATAAAGCTTTGGGAGTTCATTATGACTCTCAAATAGATAATGTGAACTAGAATCAAGCTCTTGCAACTGTGGATTGTACAGCAGGTTATACATGCAAAAGACATGACAAGTCGAAAGTAAGCGATATTCTTGTAACTGATCATACCTTTGATACACCAATAACATTTCCAGTCAACATGATGAATGTGGTATGGATATCATGTGAAAGTACAACAAAATGGACCAAGAATAGATCTGAATCAGATCCACAAGTGTGATTGGATGTTAGATTAGATCAACCTATCAATCTACACAAGATTAGATAGCATTTAGATCAAATCTAGATGAATAAATCTAACAAGAACAATCATTATTGATCAAAACTTGTACTTGATGATGTGTGAAAACCTGTCATAGTACGGCCAGTAGTCTGAGAATAAAGTATACTAAGCTTAGAACCCAATCACTGCATAAAAACACAAGACAAATAGAGAGAAAACACTAGAATTGCTCCAAAACCAAGATTTAGCTTCCATATCAATTATGGCCAAATGAGCCACCATATATACACAAGAGCTGATGCTTACTCAGCTGATTTGGCACGTTTGAGAGTGCTCACTCATCAAAGGATCCACCAATAATCATCAATATGGCACATGGACCAAGTTTCCTAACTTATAGCCATCTCCCTTGATTTTAGGCAATTTTCCTAATTTATAGGGACTTGCACAAATATCTACTACAAGTTGGATCTCACCTGCTACTGATGTTTTGACACATGTGAACAATCCTTGCCACGTGTGAGATCACTCCTATCCATGTGAAATAGCTTTTCCTACCAATAAAAGGATGCCAAGTGGCATATAGCTAGAAAACTAGATTTTGGTCATTTTAGCCACTAGATCTCAAATGAAATGGTATGTACAACCTATATGACTCATCTAAATGATAAATGCATTTAATTCACACGTGGGAACAGGCTTCACACATGTGTAAACATAATATGTACATGATTTTGGCCTAGATCAAGCATGATTTTGACATTTTCACATATCGACTAATCCTATTCAAAATCCTATTGAAGATGAACTTATTCATGTTAGTCATGCTTTATTTTACAATGAGAATGTGGAACTCACTGATGATCAAATTCTAAATCATATGGATCCTATGAGATTTGGAGTTTGCAATATTCTAGATGAACCACCGATAAAATCGCCAAAAGCAGTTATACTGGAGGAAGGGAAGACCACAGGACCAATGACGAAAAAGAAAGCTAAACAACATTATAATACGGTCCTGAAATGAAGCAATTTCGACGATTGATCCAAAAGTTATTACTGTTGAGGATATACCACCTTTATTGGATAAAGAAAAAGAGAAGATCCTCTGAATAGGAGAAAGAATATGAAGTTCATCTAGACATGCCGAATCATTTACGATGGACAAGCTAGGATGCAACCTATGAATCTAGTTGAACCAGGAGAAGATGAGAAGATTGTTCAAGTTGGAGTGCAGCTTTCCTCAGAAGAGTTTCAATCTTTGAAAAACTTATGAATCAAATATCAAGATTTTTTCACTTGGACATATAAAGATTTAGAGAGAAATTCTACTTCTGTAGTCGAGCATATTATTCCTCTTGTACTAGATGCAGTGCCAAAGGTGAAAAGATTTTATCGTTGTAATCCAAATATCACAGATCTAATAAAGGAGGAGTTGAAGAGATTATTGGAAGCAGATTTCATTTATGAAATTGAGCATACCGAGTGGGTCTCACCAATTCTCATTGTTCCTAAGAAAAATGGCAAGATGAGAATTTGTGTGAATCTAAAGGCATTGAATAAACACAATAACATATTGCACAGATTCGGAACCCACAGTCGAATGAATCTGAGATTGGGATAAAGAATGGCATGAAGGATAGCAAATCAAGCACCACACCTTCCCAAATTAGCAGTTGTGCAACAAGAGGCAAAACCAGAACTAGCACCAATGGATCCAGTGGGCCAACCTGTGCTTGTCGCTCCCTTGCAAGCAGTCCAGAGAGCACCTCGGATGGAAATACCAAAATACGACGAATCATCAGATCCCATCCGATTTCTCCAAATCTACGAGCAAGCCTGTGAAATCTACGATGAACGAACACCTACGAAAAAGCTGATGCTATTCTCCATGTCCTTATTGGCAGTGGCTCAGGATTGGTTTTTCAACTTGTCAGAGGAAGAAAAATCCACCTGGGAAGTGGTTAAAGCGGCTCTCATTATGCGCTTTAAACCAAGGAAGTTCCTAGAAGACCCATTTCTCTTGCTGAGTAAAGTCAAGATGGGAGAACGAGAAAGGGTCAGGGACTATATCTAATGGGTCAAACATCTACGATCCGAGTGCAGTGCAGCCCTAACTCCTGATTACGTGGTTTCTAGCCGGACTACCACGAAGCATCAGAAGAGAACTGAAACGACGGGCGTAGTACGCTACTCTGCAAGAAGCTATGGAAGATGCCATCAGGGAAGAGGACGAGGATCTGACGATGAATATCAATCCACCCACACTCCTACTCCCTTGTTAGCATCATCATCATCAAACGCATCCGTTCTATCCACAGAACTGCTGTTGGAGCAAATGACAAAATTACACAAATAGCAGATGGAACAACTTACGGCGTAGTTTGACCAGAAACTGAAAGCCTTACATGGAGCTGTAGCAGTAACGCCACATCAACCGAAACCAAACTAGCTACAGTATCCACAAAGGGCGAATGTATGGTGTTCAGTGTGCATGCAAAACCATACAGCGAATGAGTGTCCAATCCTAAAGCAAAATCTGAAACTGACACATAGATTCTGCCATCTGTGCAATGCAACATCGCACGATATGACATTTTGCCAATTTAAACCCCGGATTGTTCAACAGAAGAGAAGTCCTTATCAAGTACCACCTCAACCTGAGCAGTAGCAATGGTACGGAACAGATTTATGGATCCTTCCATAAATGAATATCCTACGGCCTATGCAGCTCAAACTCAGCGTCAAGACAGAAGAAATTACAGCTGCTACGGATGCGGTGAAGGACACAGAATTGCGAAATGTCTCTACAAGGGAAAATATACATCCTTCTGCCAAGAATGTGGTTATGGACAGTATTACAAGAATTGTCCATTTAAACCTGGAACCAGTGCACCTCTCAACTTCATTGCGATACAACAACCAGCAGTTCCAGCACGGATTCCATCGGAAAGACACCAATTCCACTCTTTTGTGTTAGCCATCACGCGAACACAGAAGAGGAAGGAAGTGGCTCCCTGACCACCACCCTTGGTCACTGACGACCAACCCTCAACTTCAGCACCATATCCGAATGTGAAGGAAGAAAGAAGACAGTATCAAAAAATACGACACTGGGTACAAAAGGCACAAGCAGAGAAAAAAGAGCAGAAAATGGACAATCCCACGGAACCTCCAGTTGGCGGAGAACGAGAACCGCAGGCGGGCTCACCACTGTGCACTGATCAGAATGATCGGTTGCACCAACCTGGACCACCTTTTCACATGGTGGTGTCCGAGGAACCATGCACTGAAAGGCTCACACTTTTACTGGCAAGCCGTGTTAGTTTACCACTCGGGGAACTACCGTGGATTGCACCACAAACGAGAAGCCTTCTAGCTGAATGGGCCAAAGTGGATGAGGAGCCAGTAGCGCTTGAGCCCATATATTGTACGGGCTATGAAGAAACAAGTAATGTCCTCCACATCGGGGTAGCATGGGAAAGTGAGGAACACAACATCACTTTGCCAATCAAACACAAGAGATATGAGGACGAGGCAGTAGTAGTAGATGGAGAATCAGGTGTCAATTTGATCTCCACTACTGAAGCCAACAAGATTCACCATCAAGCTGGCGGATCAATCCTGTGTGAAACCAAAAGGTGCAGTTGCCGATATCCCTGCAAAAATAACAGGCATGCAATTTGTGATCACTTTTGTAGTCATGGATATACCTGAATCTCCAACTGCATACCGTGTGTTACTGGGAAGACCATGGTCGAGGACTGCGCAAGTAGTACACAACTAGGGCACGTGGAAACTCACCTTAGAGAACAGAGAGCAAGCTGTGAAGGTTGATCCAACCACATGGGCGGTGAAACCTATTGCACCAAGGCTGATGACGGACATCTACAATAGATCACACGATTGATCGCCCAAGGCCAGCCAAGGGAGGTCACTATGATTCAGAGACGGATGCCATGAGATGGACGGACACATTAGCAACTATTGACTACCAGACATGTCAATATGAATTGATCCTGGACCCAGTACATTTTCACCCAAGTGTTACATCATGGACACACCAATCACATTTGGGGTGAATATGATAAATGTAGCATGGTTGTCAGCGGAACTTATTGAGAACCCAGTGGACGATGATTTAGTCCCTTGGCAATATGCTCTAACTTATAATAAGGAGATTGAACTGACTTATGAGCAGGTCCTACACCACATGGACCTAGATCGCTACGGAATCAAGAAAGTACCAGCTCAATCGTCGCAAAAGTCTGCCATGGTGAAAGTTTCAAGGATTGATCCACCCAAGGGACCTGCAAATAAGAAGAATCAGTTGAAGCAATGCTACAACCAGGTGATCCGATGGAGTGATATACCTGAAGAGGCGATAGCTACAGTAGATGTTGATATTTGCAACCACGAGGCAAATGTCACGACAGTTCCGATGAAAGACAACAAGGATGAATCCACCAAAATGACAAAAAAGAGCAAAAAGAAGGTGTTGGATTCCTTGAAGTCAATCAAGATGGACTCAGATATAGCACCATCTTATACACAGGTGACAGAAAACCAAAAGATGACTAGTCGGGCTAAGATCAATATGCTGAAAGAGGAATCTGGACGAGCGCCAGTTCACGAGATGCCTGAAACTTTCAAAATTTATACCTTAGACGACGTGGTAATTATGATGTTGCAAGCCCAATGAGAACTTGATCAAAGTCAGGCACCAGCGGAACAAGTCTTCGAGGGACCGGCGCGAATACAGCCAATGAACCTTGCCGAGCCAGGTGAAGAAGAAAAGATAGTGCATGTGGAAGAGCAGTTAACGCCCACATAGTTCAAGAGACTACGATCCTTGTTGGTGGAGTATAAAGACTGTTATGCCCTGAGTTATAGTGACCTTAAGGGCATTCCACCAACAATAGTCCAACACACCATACCCTTGGTAGATGGAGCAGTCCCCAAGGTAAGACGTTACTACTGCTGCAACCCAAATTATACAAAGCTGATCAAGCAGGAGTTGCAGAAGCTGATGGATGCAGATTTCATTTATGAAATCGAGCACACAGAATGGGTATCGTCGATAGTTATAGTATCCAAGAAGAACGACAAAATACGGATTTGTGTGAATCTGAAGGCGCTAAATGTAGTCAGCAAAAAGGATCATTTTCTTTTACCATTTACGGAAAGTGTCCTCGACAGAGTAGCTGGTGCCGAAGCCTACAATTTTCTAGATGGCTTCACATTCCATCAGAGTACGGTTGGGCTACGGATGTAGATGCCAAAAGGGCTCTCACCCTATGTGCCAATAACTACTTCAACTGCCCTGATCCAACAGTCCATGCGGCAACCACTTATGCCCAGGACTTAGAGCATTTAATGGGGATTATCAACGATACCCATTCCGTGTGTTCGATTTCATAAATAAAATCTGCATCCATCAGCTTCTGCAACTCTTGCTTGATCAGCTCTGTATAATTCGGGTTGCAGCGGTAGTAACGGCTTACCTTGGGGACTGCTCCATCTACCAAGGGTATGGTGTGTTGGACTATTGTTGGTGGAATGCCCTTAAGGTCATTATAACTCTAGGCATAACAGTCTTTATACTCCACCAACAAGGATCGTAGTCTCTTGAACTATGTGCGCGTTAACTGCTCTCCCACATGCACTATTTTTTCTTCTTCACCTGGCTCGGCAAGGTTCATTGGCTGTGTTCGCGCAGGTCCCTCGAAGACTTGTTCTGTTGGTGCCTAACTTTGATCAAGTTCTCATTGGGCTTGCAACATCATAATTACCAATCGTCTAAGGTATAAATTTTGAAAGTTTTAGGCATCTCGTGAACTGGCGCTCATTGAGATTCCTCTTTTAGCATATTGATCTTAGCCCGACTAGTCATCTTTTGGTTTTATGTCACCTATGTAGAAGATGGAGCTATATCTGAGTCCCCAAACCACCATATCTTGTTTAGTCGATCTGGTGGAAAAAACACCTGCAAAAATCACTATTTTAGAACATATCAAAAAGTCAAATACTGAAGTCATTTGCAATAAAATGAAAAACATTATAACATAGCATGTGCACTTGCTCACAGTGACGAGACAACACCAATTGCATTTGGCACTCTACAAACTACCTTGAACCATTTCACATCAAATAAAAAATAGTTTCCACTTTCACCAAATGACACATCATAAATATTTTGTATAGTTCCTACGTATTCTATATCTCCTGAGATGGGATTCCGATCTCGTGCACTACTTTGATTTTCTTGTTGGAAAGATGCTATTACACCACAATCGTGTGTGCGTCTCTTGTTATCAGTCCTTTCAACACGAAAGTGGAAACCAAAAGCCCATATAGCATTATACATTTTGCACTGCCACATGACAAACATGAATCTCATAAATAATCATTACGAATGAACATGGTGTTTCAAAATGATTAAACAAATATTGTTATAAACAAGAATGTTCTAATAATAAAGTATCTAAAGAATAATACCTTCCATTCGCATCCTCTTGCAAAGTCCCATTCTGCGTTTGATATTTTTTGTCCCTCTTTTGTTGCTTTTTGTAGTGTGTCATGCATCCACTCTATAGTGCATTTCTTGGGCAATGGCTCAAGATCATGTGAACTTGAGGCCATGTGTCTACCTCTATTGTGTCGTTGGCGCTTTCTAGACAAGGCCCTCTCTTTTTTTTCTTCTTCATATAGGTCTAACCATTTATCCATAACACAATTATAAAGCATGAATGTAGAAATTTTTTCTCGTTGGAAGGGTGCCAACCTCTGGACCTTTCCCATCCCTTGAGGTTTTCACTAGTTACCTCTTCGACTTCCTCATCATGCCACAATAGTGGAGCAGATGGATGTAGTTGGTGCAAAATTTCAGTAACATAAAAGAGAGATTCGTGTACTAACCATCCCTTTGACATGCTACCTTCAGGCCTTGCCTTTTGACGCACAAAATCTTTTAAGACTTTCATGTATCTTTCCATAAAAAACATTCACCTAAAAAGTCACAAATGGTTAAAAAGAAGTGTTTTATTTAATGAGTTCATGTATCAATTGATTTAGTTTAAATACACATACAAAAGATAATTTATGCACTTATACCTAGTCTGCACTGGACCAGCAATAGAAACTTCTTCAACCAAGTGCACCAATAAATGCACTTGTGAGTCCATGATGGAAGTCGGAAAATATCTCTCAAACATGCACACAATCTCCACCATATCCTCATGTCTCTTGCGAAGATCCAGCTCACGGATTTCTTTTGACCACATCCATCTGCAACATATTCAATCCATTTTATGTCTATTTGAATTTCCAATCAATAAATACTAAATAGAAAAATGCACCAAGTACATGTAAATACCTGACAATGAAAGGGATTTTGTTTCAAGCCCTTTCTTTAAAAAAAAAAAACTCAATGTACTATTTTTCAAAGAATCGGATTGTGTGTGTGTGTGTGTGTGTGTGTGTGTGTGTGTTTCACCATCTATGTTTATCAATTGTTGTTGAACATTTTAATTTTTGTCTACAATTGCATTGTGTGTTTTAACTTTCTATGATTGTTTTATGATCTTGTTTTTGTTATAAGAATGTTCATTGTATTATAAACACAATCTAAGTAACTTACATATAGTTCTTTTCTTCTTTGATGTCAAAGTTTGTGTAATCTAGTATAAAAAACAAAACATATACTACAAAATTAACATTGAAATTTAACAAACCATTTATTTAAGTGAAATCACAAAATTTCCATGCGAAGATTGACCACATAGCACATTTGATTGTCTTCATCAAAACACTTTCTTTTCAAAAGCCATCATCATTTTTTTTCTACAAATCAGCCAATCAAAAGCAAATATAAAAAAAAAAATCAATACCTATGTTTTCTTTTTTGATGTGTAAGTTTATCTAATCTAGTCTTAAGATCAAAACATATTGCACACAAATCACGTTGATTCAATCACCAAACAATTTAACAGACCATTGACATATAAATGCATTACTTAATCTCACAAAATCAATATTTAAAGATTCATAACATATATCATTTGATTGTCAAAAGATCTCCTCTCCAAAAACTTTTTCCTATTCTACAAATCAAACACAAATGATACAATGATTAACTATGAAATCTATAAACTCAACAACTCTCTCTCTCTCTCTCTCTCTCTCTCTCTCTCTCTCTCTCTCTCTCTCTCTCTCTCTCTCTCTCTCTCTCTCTCTCTCTCTCTCTCTCTCTCTCTCTCTCTCTCTCTCTCTCTCTCTCTCTCTCTCTCTCTCTCTCTCTCTCTCTCTCTCTCTCTCTCTCTCTCTCTCTCCCTCCTTTGATACTAACAAATAAAATTGACGCCAAATCACAAACCATGCATTGAGCAACCGAAATTTCATTTCGCGCACTTTTTTTTGCCAAAATATTTTTGCGTGGTAGACCCACGTGTGGCACAACTACTCAAATGAAAAACCCCTATATTTGTTTCCCTGGAAATTTGCCACACCGTGGCAGCTTGGCAAATTTCTAGGGAATTGTGTTTTTTGTTTTGCCACGCGTGGCAATGAAAAGGGTCATGTGTGGTTGTGCCACAAATTTTAAAATTCAAAAAAAGGCTGCCTTTCTCAGGCCCGGGAAGAGGTGTGTCGGACCGAAAATGTGAGCAAAACTAGAAAAGTTTGAAATGTTAGTTTGCACTAGGAAGAATGCACTATTAGTTTGGAGTTCTTCATTGTGTAAAATTTCCTTTGTATTTTTTGGAAAGCTTAAATGGCACAATTATGTTTGTCTAAAGATAGAGCTCCACGCGTCCGTTGCCACGCGAGTTGCCACGTGAAGATGACAAGCTCTGGAATTGACCTTGTCTTATGTGTGTGGCAAAGTGCCAATGTATGTAGTTGTGATACTCTATTAAGATCATGAATTTCTCTTCTTTATCAAAACAAGGACCAACATATGATAGTTGACGCAAAAAGATGAAAACTCATTTGAATACATATTATCTTTTTATCTTTAGCTATATATGAATTAAATTAATTATACTTAGCATCCATGCCACTTTTTTTCTCGATTAAAAGAGAAGCAATCATATATGATTAAAAACATAAGCACATCATTTGAATCTAATAGAACTGAGTTTGATGCAGAAGTTACCGTTGACATGACCACATTCTTCTTGTTTCATTAAACTTATTCATCACCCATCTATTTAATGTTATTACTTTGATACCACAGTTTGAGTATATCTTCCATATACTCAATTTTTTGTTGATTTGACTATTATGGTGACAATGTATAATTTCTTGTTTTTCTTTAGAAATTATACACCATAATAGACAAATCAACATACAATTTGAGTATCTGGAAGATATACAAATTAAACTTCAAGGATAAGCTACCAACATAGTCATGACTCAATGTGCATATAACTTGAAAAAACATCAAGATGTACTAATTGCTATATTAAGCAAGATCATACATTCAATGGCATCATATTGCTAAAGCAAGACCAACTAAGCATTCACTCCTTGAAACTGATGTTCTACTATTGTGCTCATGATTTCTTATAATGTGTGCATTTTCTAATCTTTCTATTAGGTGTCCTAAGGTGAAATTTAATTAGCCTGATTAAGTTGCTACTGATATTGATAGAATAGTACCACAAAAATGACCAAGTTGTAGTTTGAATGTCATGCTACATTCTTAATACTACACATGCTTGTCAATTTTAAAACTTGTTAAAATCTCAAAATCTATTTAATCTTGGGTCCTAGACAAAAGTACTTCATATTACTTAGTTTCTTTTTTTGTTTAGGTTTTGCTTGGTAACAAGAATATATCTACAATGATTCAAAGCAATTCAAAATGTGAGCGTGCATTTGGTCAACACTCTATATGTTGTTGCATCAAAACATCCAACAATTTAGTGACAGTCCATGCATTGACATAGGTAGGTCATTGTAAACTAGAATGATGTATATACTATGCACAATTTAATGCACTTGAGAAAGGTACAACGCAATACCACAACAATCCTTTAGTATAGGATAATAACTTAAAAACTTCAACTAAAAAGTACTAACAAATCTAAAAATTATTAAGGTCATTATATGAACATTCAATAGTCACACACCAATCTCTGTTATGCCAATTGTTCATGTCACACATTTAACGTCGACTTTGATACCTTGATTAGAAGACCTCCTTGGAGTATTGAAGTTGGCCATTAAACAATTCCCTTTTTAGGCCATATCAATCCTTTAGTGAATGCTATCAACTTAAAACTTAGAACCAAAAATATTAAATAAGTCTAAAAAATACTATCCATCATCAATGTTATTGCAATCCTTGCTAGGCCATTTGTTCATGTCAATATTTGCTTAACTCTAAAACCATGATCTGAAGACCGCCTTTGACAGTTGGAATTGGCCAATACTCGATTCCCTTGTTAATTTGTCTCTGTTTATATCACACATTTGCTTAACTTCAAAACCTTGATTGGAAGACCTCCTTTGATTGTTGGACTTGGCCAATAATCAATTCCCTTTTCAGACCCAATGCTCTCCCAACTACACCAAGTCGTCACAATAATTTAAGTGATTACTTGTAAAAATGTCACAGAAAAATTGTACCAAGCGATTCTACTCACTAGCATAGTATCTTGACACATATGTCTAGCAATACATATTAACTATTTCATGCCTAGAAAGAAAGCTAAATATGTGGAAAGGAGTCAAAATGAAGAGATAAGGTTGGACTTATAAAAGTGAACTCTTATAGATACCTGTAAGGTGTGGCAAGGTAATGTAGAAAGACCAATGCCTCAATCTTTACTAATTCTCGTCCTGGGCACATTGTAGGGCCAGTCCCAAATGGCATGAATGCAATTGGTTTTGTAGGTCCCTGATTGGACACATTAAAAAAAATGGATAGAAATATGATATTTGCAACATCATCAAAAGAAGTGGATTAAAAATATTAAACAACGCCTACATCTCATGCTCATGTGCATCAATTCTAGAGGTATGGAGGTAAGAGGGTCTCACTTGAAACCTAGAAGGATCAAATTTAAGGGGGTCCTTGTGGTACTCTGGACTAAGATGAAAATTCCCGATTCCCGCTTGAATAAGCCATCCTTTTGGAATCAAAATACCTGTGTGAAAGTGCAATGATGGACTTCATCAAAGGAACTATAGATATAAATAAATACAAACATTCATAAAAGGAATTCATAATGAGAAGGTGTATGATTAGTTTTACTTTTTTAACTCTTCAAAATAAAATATTTACTATAGGCAACCATGTTTTCAATGTTTGAGGTGTAGAAGTTGTTCTTGATATTTGACTTCATAGATTATTTTGTGAAATAAGATGAGACATAGCCTTTCATAGATAGATATAGCATTGTGGCACTATTCAAACTTAAAGGAAAAAGGTACATTTCTGAAAGATTTATCATCAACATCATCTTTTCTCAGTGATATTACAAAGCACTTTAGTAAAGAGGAGTTCTGACCTTCGTAGTTTATATCTTCTGTTGCTTGGCGCGACACGAAGGAAACGATATTTACCAGCCTCAAGGTTTCTTTAATTACCTACAACCAAGTAGCTAAGGTTATGTAAAGCATCGGCATGCACTACTCCTTGTCTTAATTCACAACAACGTACAGCTAGAGAAATTTTCATGGTGATGGTATTCAAAGCACAAGTACTGGACTTGTTATCGTTTAAAGCTCTTTTGCAAATAACAATTGCTTTCAAATTATGAAAGCTAGGCTGCTAATGTCAATACTGCTAGTCTAAGAACTTACAAATCAGTTAAGGAAGAATGCTTCTTACTGCTGAAGTAAATGGCATATTTACGATATCCATCCAAGATAATGGATCCTCAGATGAAATCTTTCCCATTCTAATAGTGTCTTGCTCAGCCTGCGAAGCATGTAGAATATGAAAATGAAAATATGAAAACAAGCTTGCCAATTTGCAGAAAATTTACTGAACATGCTCCAAGATTTTGACTGAGCAACAGTAACTTTCGAGCTTATCAGAACTGTCATGAACTTTTTGCAGCTTACGGAACAAATGAGATGGTAAGGCAGAAACCTTGACTTGTTGGAGAATTTGCTGATTTTCTCCCAAGAATTTTACTAGCCACAAAAACAATACCGCAGAGGAGTGAGATCCAGCAAACATCAGTCCGTATAGCTGGAATTGCAGTAGATCGTCTGAAATCCTTTCGCCATTATCATTCTCTACTTCCATCATTATATCAAGTTGGCATTTTTCCTTTGATTTCTCTAATCTCCTTTTCTTTACCACAGGTGAGAAAGCTTCCAAAACTTGCTGCTTTTTCTGATCACAGATAATTAAGAAAGGCCCATATCAAGAATGCTGCATCTATCGCAGTATACTACATAAAAAAGCTAGCAAAAATGTGAGCTAAATTCACACTTAGAAGGGTGCTAAATACCTCGAGAGCCATGTGGTAGCTTGTTCCTGGAATGTTTAACTGCATGGACGATCCCATCCCTTTGATAACATATCTAAAATCGTGTATGACTTTCATTGTCTCAGGAGATGGTGCCATTCCAGCACTGAAGTCCAAAACTAGGTGGAAGGCTAACTATAACCGGGAATCCAATTCAGTCAGACTTCACAACAAATCTGCATCAAATTTCCTAATACTGAAGTTGATGCCCGCAAGAGGTGATCCTAGCAGCGTTAGACTATTCAAACAATCTCACAACAAATGGAGCTCCGTGAATGTTAGCTATTGCAGCAGAATATACATTATGTTGAATAATCTGCTTTCGCCTAACAGACTATGAGAAGCTACAGCTTACATTCTACATTAGACTTAAGATATGCATACCTTCCGGGCTTCTTGGAATGTGACCACATATGGCTGATTGTCCCATGAACTTAGAACCCATCTCGTGATATTATCCATTTTTGCAATCTTGTTCCGTATGAGGTCAGATTGCAATGAGTCACGAACAGTTTTGGAAATTCTAGCTCTCATCTCTTGTGACAGGGAGGGGGGAAAACTTAACAGAGCAGATACAGACGGAGGGTAGAATCCCACAAATGACTTGTGCCGCGTAGCTAACACAAATCTGGCAGCTTCTGGAGTGGACGTCACAATAGTAGGATGGCCCATCAAGTGAGTACGAAAAGTGCGACCATATCTGTCCAAATACAAAGTTTCAAGCTTCAAATCAGAGTGAATTCATGCTGCTGAAAGAATGTGAATAGTGAGTCAGCTATAGTATTGATCATTAGGAGCAGAAGGAGCAAGTATGTACCTAGCGATGTGCTGGGAGTAGAATTTAGGAGAAGAAGGAGCAAGTATGTACCTGGCGATGTGCTGGGAGTAGAATTTTGATGGGCCCTGGCTGTACAAAGTGAAACTTTCGCCGATCCATGGCAGAGACCAGCTTCCCTTTAACACCTGCGCACCATGCAACCTATGGATCTGCACATTATGACTGTTCTTTCTGGAGCGAGCAGCTATAGCTATGGAGGTGATGAAGAGGAGCACAGCTGCAATGGTAACAGCAATCTGCAACATCTTCAATCTATCTTGTAACGCAACATCTTCAATCTATCTTGTAACGGTTATACAAAAAGAGGTCGTGGTTTGTGTGGAGACTTTATATGGACTAGGTAGCGTGCCCGCTACCCTGTGTAGCAGGTGGCCTTCACGAGCCGCCCCGCGGGGAGGTGCCTTGAAGGCTGCCTGCTACCTGCTACAGGGTAGCAGGCCTGACCTCCGGCGAGGTGCGTGGGTAGCAGGCCTGACCTCCGGCGAGGTGGGTTGAAGGCTGCTGTTAGCAGGCCTGACCACGCCTGCTAACGGGCATAATTTGCCATTTGGGCCATTCAACTGCCCTTCCGTTGACAGGTTATTGCACTATGGCTTTGAACTTCTGTGTGTTCAGAGCCAATGAAAATGTGCCAACTGTTCATTGTCAGCCCATAATGTCATTGTTGTCAACTAACGAGAGTCTGCCACATCAATTATTAGTAGCCAAATTGTCAATCAAATACATGTTAACGCTTGAGACAAGGCAGGTTGGGAGAGTTGGGAGAGAATATGGACTAAAAAACAAAAGTAGATCCTTCTAAAAAATATAGAAGCATTTATGTGTTGGAGGTTGGTGGGTTGACCATGAGTGACCCTTTAAAAGGCAATTGTGGATTTTGATTTTATTTGAGATCTTCCTTGGGCATGTTTATAAGGTGCATTTAAACACAACGGGGGTGAGGGAGGGCTATCCTCAGGGGACCACCTTGGGGGTGGGGTTGGGGTGACAAGGGGGGGCCAAGGCAGGGCTATGTTTGTGTGAGTGTGTAAAAGAAGAGTTGAATGTGAATGAAAGGGATTGTCAAGAGATATAATTATGGTTTGTTATGATTTTTTGTGTGTGAGAGAAAAAGAGATATCTAGAGAAGGGGATGAGACGGTTTAGGGTTAGTGTGCCCTTGAGCATCCTTCCAATCTGACTTCAGCTTTTCATATTCCCTCTGCAATGAAAATTTGAATTATTACAAAATAGCACCAAACAATAACATTCCAGCCAAGGCCGGTAGGTTGGTCGTCCTCGATATAAACAGGGTGTTGTAAACACTCACCGAACAAAACAAGATGGCCCTTTTCTAAATTGCTTCAAAAGAAATATAATCCGAGTGCATGAACACTGCTATTGTTTTCTGAAGCCCAGGGCTAAGATTTTTTCAAAGAAACTAGTCGAAGCAGGAGTGCACATCATGATATGGAGCAACATGAGATATTCGAAGGTCATGAAAATACTGCAGACCTGGTTCCATGAAGAAATGCAACAAAGATTTTTCAAAGGTAGCTCAAAAGTCTACACATTAACACTTGCTATCACGTTGTCAACAACAATGTCAGGATTGTTAGAGCATATGCGCTCAATTAACTAACAACAATGTATTCAACAATATCCACAAAATAAATTATCAATTTTTTTTCGGTACTTTTTGAAACTATGCCAATACCAACCCAAGACTATTTGAGACTTCATTAGAAAGATGGCCTCAAAATGGGCCCTTTAAGAAGTTTGACTATAGAGAAAGATTAACAAGAGAGAGAAAACTTCCGACAACAACTATGCCCATTTTTTATGATTTCGGAACTGTCTGCCGCCCAACTTATATGGTTAACATGTAGCCTTAATTTCCATAAGCAAATGTCATAATATTGCACATTTTTCCCTTTGAAAAGCGCTCCGAGGGATTCCACGCCCTTGAAAAAATGTGCAACCAGCGCTTGGAATTGGCGGGCATACTTGCGCTAGTGTGTGCTCATTCACTTCTCCTTTGTATTTCTAGGTGATGGTGCGAGAGCTTTCCAAACCTTAATATTGGTTCAATGCGCAAATGTGCTATCTGACTAGTCAAACAGGCGCGCGTTGATACGATATCAGGTTATATTTATTATTGGTACTCATCAGTTTCAGAACGAGTACTATGAAAGTACCAAATGTATTAATATAAGGCACAAAGGTTACCTGCATCCTGATCTCAGGCGTTAAGCAAGTACACTTGATTGTTGTCATCTTCATGCTGTTGTATATGTTCTCATACACATCGGTGGATAACAGAACATGTTATGATATCCGCAGGGATAGGCTCCATGGAAAACCGGATTGTTTTCACCATGTGTGAATAGATCATTACCGGCTGTGTCTAGTCTAGAAGATTGTAGGTATTGATCATGCCTTCGACTTGGCCAAAGTATATTAGGCCTTCAACTACTCTCCCTCTTCTAACAATTTTGTTGTGCCATGCATCATTCTATGATGTCGTTGTCTGGTACATCGTCTTGCTGCATTTAAGAAGGTAGAAATCCTCTCCCCTCTCTGCTGCTTGACAGCAAAATTGTCCCCAGTGGACAGCAAGTTACATAAACTATCAAGGTTTCCCTCATACATGGGCAGGTTGGCTCTTTAATATGAAAAATTCGTACTAGTACAAGAACTTATCGTGAACAAATTCTGATCTTACTGACTACCAAATTAGGTGTTTTATACTTAGTGTCTCATTTTTATTTTGAAATCTACAAAAATGGTACTATTTAGACTTCGTGCCCCTATTTTACCCATAAAATTATCAAGTTGGGTACATTTTTTGTTATATTTTTGTGTGTTCGCAGCTCACATACAATCCATTTTGATTTTTTTGGTACTATTTAATTGTTGTTTATCAATTGGTAGAATCTAAGCACTAGTTACTACCAATTTTACAAGATTTCTACTTTTTTTGTAATCTTTACGTGTTCATGAAACTTTTGAGTACCAAATATTGGTACTATTTGAACCTATCGTGTAGCAATTTTGATCCTCCAAACTACCAATTAAGGTTTTTGTACTTTCTACATGTTGGTAATTTGGTACTATAAGATTTGATACTTTGGTACTATAAGATGCTTTGGTACTTTGGTACTACTTGTATATGATGATTTGGTACTTTGGTCCTACATGTTGGTCTCTGGTGCTATAAGAAACTTTTAAACAGTTCAACGAAATGTAAATAAATAAAATCAACTAATAAAATATGTTGCAAGGGCATGACATCCTACGCGCATAAGCCCATGGCCCAATGAGCACGCAGGCTTAAGTTGTAAATAAAATAAAATAGACTTGGGCCTTTGAATTAAAATAAAACTAGAGGCCCAAAGTCATTTTAAAACTTAGAGATTACTTTTTAGAGTTGGGTCCAAATTGGGACTCACATGAATCTTGTGAATTTCAATGTACTTTTTGTAGACCCTTGGATCAAGTTGGAATAGATAGGATCAATGTAAATATTAGTCAATAGGATTTTGGGACAAGGGCCTTTCCCATTTTATAAAAAGATACCATTTGTACTCTATTTGCATGCTTAATAGAGAGGAGGAGACTCTATCATTTTGAGAGCTCAAGCATCCTCATTTGCTAATCAGTCTTGCTTATGCTATTGTTGTGGTTGCTTGTTATTTTCATTTCTCATGCTTTTTGTTTATGCTAGTTAAGGTTTTTCCATAAGCAATGAAATTGAGCATTTGAGCTAACCTCCATCTCATCTCTCTCTCTCTCTTCTCCTTCTTCTTCCTCTTTTATTCTATCCTTTCTCTTCACCAACAATCATGATGAAGCTAGTTAGGGGAGTAGAATTAGTGTGAGCAGTGTTAGGGGAGGTAGAGTTAGACAAAAAGTAGAAAACTAACTAAAAGTAGCATCGCATAGTTAGGTACCTATCCAGTGAACTAACCCTTGTTGATAGGCAAGAGGGCTATACTACGCAAGATCTTCGACCCTACAGTGGCACCATTGCTGGGGATAGGTTTCCACTAGTGTAGTTGCATTTTAGCTATTTTCTTGCTTTTTAGAGTAGTTTTACGTAGATTTTTGGGAGCTTAGACTTAGTTTATTGTATTTTTTGTGTTTGGACTATTCACAGCTAGCGGAGGAGGTGTGAGAGGGTAGAGGAGGCCCTGAACATACGTGTCAATAATGTGGTAGAGCACAAGACAATAGAGGACGAAACCACGTGCTCTACAAAGCTAATTCAATCTGTAAAAGGAATGAACCTATTACTGACAATAAATAATCAATGCACAAGGCATCTACTACGTCTATCTCTAATAGGCTTTTGATGCTATTATTTTACACACACACTTGTTCTTAATCACTGAATATGCAAAATGATATTCAATATATATACACAATTTTACAGGTGTGCAAATGAAGAAAGTACAAAGTGGATGTGCTATCTGTAGAAGATCGTGGGTGGTTGCTGTCGTTGTCAAATCTGTTACTTGCTGAAATGAACATTGGTGAAGATGCGAAAAATGTGTCACTCTGACGAAATGCCTTACGATTTGATTCACAGGGTGCCTTCGCTTTCTAGGACACCTTTGGCATTTTGTAAGGCAGTGTCAGCTTTTTCGCCTGTCACAAAACACGTGTAAAAACACAGTGTCGCGTTTTTCGTCTCTTTCTTGCCTGTGACAATTTACTTGTATTTATACAAACAATCGCGTTTTACTCGTCTGTCTTATTTTACATGTAAATATGCAGACTGTGCAACAACGTGAGTAAAAATACAGCATGAATGGAGGCAGATTAAAATGGGATTTAGGAGAGTAGAGGAGACAATCAGGATGGCCTTGAGACCTTGGAAGTCCAATTTCTTGCGCGTGTCTTTTGGGAACTGCGCGTAGGCAACACAATCAAACAGTCTTAGGTTCTTCACAGAAGGCTTAGAGCCTATCACACCACGTGGGATGTCTTGCCTGAGAGGGCCTTGGTCGAACATTTTTTCTGGACGTAAGTTGCAGTGGAGACAGCTTCGGCCCAAAGTCTCTCGGGCAGCGATGCATGCGCTAGCATACATTTGGTTGATTCAGCCAAGGTATGATTCTTCCTCTCGGCTAAGCCATTAGGATGAGGACTTTAAGGAGTGATGAATTGTTGCTCAATGCCTTGGATTTGGCAATACTCCTTAAACTCGATAGAGATATATTCTCCACCATTGTCTGACCTTAGAGCCTTGATCGTCCATCCACTCTCCTTTTCTACACGCTCCTTGAAGATTTTGAAGCAGTTGAAGGCTTCTGATTTCTTCTTTATAAAGTACACCATAGTCCTTCTTGAAAATTCATCAATAAAAGTTATAAAATACTTTGCATCCTTCAGCGAAGGATTTTTCATCGGGCCACAAATGTCTGAATGTACAATGTCTAACAATCCTCTAACAATATGTTGATGGCTTGATTTAAATGGTTTTCTAGCCTGTTTACCAATAGACAGTCTTGACAGATAGGTAACTCGAATTTATCACGAGGGTAGTCGAGATCAAGAACAATAGATTGTCTAGACATTTGTTGTACAGCAACAACATGATTCAAGTGACCAAGTCTATAATACAAAAGTAAACTTTTATTTGCATGAATAGAAGTATTGAGCGCCTGACTAGAGGCAAAAAAGCAATGACTTAATTTATACAAGTGTCCATGTCTCTTTTCAAGTGCTAGGATCTTGCCTGTCCTATCAACTACTTTGCATTGATCACATTCGAATTCTACTCTATGTCCTAGATCTGTGATTCTGCTTACATAGAGCATATTCATAGACAAATTTGGTACATATAGGACTTTAGAAAGTAGTTTAGACTGATCATTTGCAAAGCTTAATCTTACAGTACCTTCACCTTTAATAGCTTGTGTGCTATTGTCGCCAAGGTGAACATATTTCTTGGTACTCTAAGGTGTATAGGATTCGAAACAGCCAATGAGACTGGTCATGTGCTGAGTAGCTCCGGAATCCAGAAACCAAGAACTATCGCCGGATGCTCCTTGATGGCTGGTCATGAAGGCATCATAATCCGTTTCTTGAATAGGCTGTGGAGCTTCTGCAGCTGCATTTTCTACTTGATTCGACTGTCCCTTGCTATTGTTCTTTGCTTGCAGTATCCGGTAGTCTTGAATTTTGTGGTTGTTTCGCTTGCAGTATCTGTAGAACAACTTCTTCTTCGTCTGTGGATTCGACTATTCTTTGTGTTGTCCCGGTTTCTGGTCTGGCTTTGATTGCTTTGTGTCTTTCTTCTTCTTTTGCTTAGTTGTGCTCTTGTTGGTGTATAAAACGTGAGAATCAGCTGAGGAACTTGAGGCTTCGTTCCTCCGCGTGTCTTCCTGCAACAACATAGTAATGACTCTCAAAAGAGTCAGTTCTAGATGTGTCGTGATGATCATCACCCAGCTGTCGTATGAGATTGGCAAGCTTGTATGCAGTTGCATCACTACGTCTTGATCGTCTATGACAGATCCGACAGTGGCCATTTGCCTTAGCAGGTTCTTGAATTGATTGATGTGATTTTGCAGGGAATCACTATTCGCCATTTTGAGGGAGTTAATTTTTTTTTCTGAGATGTAGCTTGGAAGCTATATCTCGTACTTCGTATAGTGTGCTCAAGATGTCCCAGACTTTTTTTGATGTCTGGGCCTGGGATACATGGCCAATTTGGGTATCCGTAATATTGAGGATGATCAGCGTGAAAGCCTTTCCATCCTCCAGCTTCCATCTGGTGATTGTTGCGTCGTCTACTTTAGGTTTCCCTTCTGCACCTGTAACAACGTCATACAATTCTTTAGCCATTAGTACAGTTTTCATCTTAAATTTCCATAGATGGTAATTGGCTCCATCAAGCTTGTCCATGATGGGACTGGCTTTCCCTTGGGAATCCATGTGGACGATTATTCTAAGTGATAGGAAAAACTATCAGTGACTTAAGTATGAAAATTTGGCACTGAGTTATAGAACAAAAAGACAATTACTCTATCAGCTAGTAGAGACTTGTACTATGGAAGCTTATCAGGCTATGAAAAGTGGCTCTAATACCATGTTGGAGAAAGAGGGTGTGTCGTGCGTGAGAAACGAAAATAGCTCAAAAAGAAAACGGACACAAAAAAAAAACGAACTTGAAACTCGAACGAGAAACAAACTCGAACAGAAAGTGTTTGTGCGTAGCGAAATGAGCTATATTACTCTTTCCCTAAGCATGACTATGCCTATCAGAAACGAACAAAACGTTAGTGATAGAAATCATGGTCGTTCTGATTACGTAGCCAAACATTAACAAAAAACATCAAAAGAATAATTTGTCCTGAACAACTACACAAATTATTTGTCGTGAATGATTTGTGAAGAGCTAGACTGAACTCGACTGATAATCAGTCACAAATGATTCGCGAAAGACAAGACTAAATATTAGTCATCCACAGCTAGACTAATAATATCTCGCTAAGAACAGATTACCAGATTGAGCAACAAGAGAGTCACACAGAATGAAGAAAAACATAACAATATCGATGCAAATCTGAACGTAGAACAAAAGAGCTGTTATCAGATTAAGTATAGCAAAATATACATGTCAATAATGTGGTAGAGCACAAGACAATAGCGGACGAAACCGCGTGCTCTACAAAGCTAATTCAATCTGTAAAAGGAATGAACCTATTACTGAAAATAAATAATCAATGCGCCAGGCATCTACTTCGTCTATTTCTGATAGGCTTCTGATGCTATTATTTTACACACACTTGTTCCTAATCACTGAATACGCAAAATGGTATTCAATATATATACACAATCTTACAGGTGTGCAGATGAAGAAAGTACAAAGCGGATGTGTTGTTTGTAGGAGATCGTGGGTGGCTGCTGTCGTTGTCAAATCTGTTAGCACAGTTGTATGGGATGAGCGTGAAAAGGCCGCGACGCCAGTCTTTGCTGAAATGAACGTTGGTGAAGATGCAAAAAATGCATCACTCTGACGAAATGCCTTAGGATTTGATTTACATGGTGCCTTCGCTTTCTAGGGCACCTTTGGCATTTTGTAAGGCAGTGTCGGCTTTTTCGCCTGTCGAAACACGTGTAAAAACATGGTGTCGCATTTTTTGCCTCTTTTTCGCCTATGAGAATTTACTTGTATTTATGCAGACAGTCGCGTATTATTCGTCTGTCTTATTTTACATGTAAATATGCAGACTGTGCGACAATGTGAGTAAAAATGCAGCATGAATGGAGACAGATTAAAATGGGATTTAGGAGGGTAGAGGAGATAAATCCAACAACTTCACCCTTAACACGTTCATCTTCTTCTTCACACCACATTTTTGGACTTGTAGAATGCAATTGTGAGATTATTTCGGTGATATGAAATAAAGATTCTTGTACAAGCCAACCTGCTGCAATGCTACCTTCTGGCCTTGTCTTTTGTCTCACAAAGCCCTTCAAAACTTTCATAAAACGCTCAAGGTAGAGTATCCATCGCGTGTGCATAGGTCCTGCAATTGATACTTCTTCGACCCAATGCACTAGAAGATGAACTTGTATATCCAAAAAGGAAGTTAAAAATCTCCTTTCCAACAAACCGCTTACATAAAACCAAGTGCTTACTGTCGCAGTCTTTATCACAAAAATTGTCTTTCACAAATTGCCGCAATTGGATTAGAATGTCTTATTGCTATAGGTGGTTGACATTCTCAAAGTGGAGAGCTCTCAGCAACTTCACAACTTGCATGCTCGAGTGCTTTCCATGTGTCTCTTTGTTTAGTCACTTGTATCTGCCATTGACGATTTCATCTTTGGTTTATTGGCAGATTCTATCTTTTGGGAGGTCTGTATCCTCCATTTGCCTCTGGGTGTTTTCGTGGTTCTTCTCTCAGTTGAAGTTCTAGTGTCAAGGAAAACCTTTGATCTGCATGTTGCACAAACTTTGATTATCAGTCTCAAGGGGATGGATTCATCAAAAATTGGTGGTAGGAACAGTTTTGGATGGATGGTTTGGTAACAGTAAGGAAACATGATGAAGGCTTGGTGGTGGGGTGAAGGAACTAATAGTTCTACAGTTGCAGCCTTGGACCCTTGCAATGTCGAGCTTTGACCACCACTTGTTGGGTGAGGAGCTTGCTTTATTTGTAGGTTCACGGTTGTCTTCATCTTTCTTTTTCTGCAGCTCTTTCTTTTGATCAATTACTTTTGGATCTCTTTGGGCTTCATAGGAGGGGATCCAACTATCATTGCTCCAGAGAGTTTCTCTTGATCATGGTTGATCTGACTCATCTGTTGCTTAAGTTTTGTCCTTTCCTCCTCAGCTTCTTGGATCTTCCTCTTTAGTTCTTCTAGCTGCTTTTCTGCTTATTAGGTCTTCGTTTGACTGATCAACCATTGTAGGTGGTAATTGGTCTCCGTAAGACATTTGTAATGATCTTTCAACTACTTCAGTAGGACTATAAAAAAACTAGGGATTTCTCAGACGAAATGTAAACTGATGATAAACAAACAGATGGAAGGAAGGGTGGTAGTGACAACGGTAGATGGTTTGGGCGATATGCATGAGAATGGATGCAGATGTATGACAAGAGGTTGGTTGAAAAAGGAGCTTGATTTCCCAATGCTTGTGTTTCTCTTTCTGAAGGATCTTCGTCGTGACTAGGGTACTTCTTTTGATTGAGTCTTTTTGGATTACCCATCTACCTTCTTTAGCCTTGTCTTTTTCATATTTGACTTGTGACCTTGGTTGTCGATCTTGCTGATGTTGTTGCTGGCAATGTGGCTGCTCCAGTGGATCCAAGCAGATCCACTCTCTCTCCCCCCCAAAAAAAATCTATTGGTGGAGATGTTATTGCTGGCAACTATACATGTTCAGGATTGGATCGGCGTGTGGAACACGTAGTTGAAACTCGCCTTGTGATCAAGGTGCTCTTGAGCTTCGACTTTCTCTCGAATATCGACAACAGTCTTTTCGAGTGTCATTGTAGGATCTTTTGCTAGCAGCATTCTAGTTGTTTGGAAAGATCTTGGTAAGGCTCTCAACAGCTGATACTGCATTTTCTGCTCCAAAATTGTGTAGTGATAGGAATAGATCATTCATCTTCCTAATGAAGGAAGTGAGGTCTTTACCATCCCACTGCAAGTTTGTCAGCAGATCTTTGAGCAGCATTATTTGACTGCCTGATTTCATCTCAAATCTTGTGAGTAATGTATCCCACATCTTCTTTGCTTTAGATATTGTAGTCGGGTCAAGAGTTAGGCTATCCTCGATGGATGAAGATAACACGGCTACTACCTTGTCATTCTTCTCCCTCTGCGTAGCTCCTTGCCTGTAGTTGTAGGCATCTCCTCGGTGCCATCTACCCAGGGGAATAATCCTTCTCCCTTTAATATCAACGAGGTCTTAACCTTCCATGCTAGGAAGTTAGATTCTGATGAATTGAGGATTGTATAGATCTTGGATTGTATGCTGCTTATTGAAGCCATTGCTGTGAATTGTGTTCTCACTTGTTGATGGTTCTTTGTTTGAATGCTTAGCCTCCTAGAACTGATAACTTTCGAGCTTTGTCAGACTATGACAGGTGGGCTCTGATACCACTGATGCAACATATGTGGGTACGCTAATTGCAAATATCAATCAGGCTCTCAAACAAAATGAAATGAAACGAAACGAAGCGAAACTGGATGAAACGAAGCGCAACTTGAACAGGCTCTGATATTGACATTGTTGCAGTGAAATCAAATTAATTGTAAATGAAAAATAATTCAGATGAATTTCAGATATGATTGCTAGTCACTGCCGTCTATATCATTCCTACAATCCTCCAGAATATAGACAGACACTGCTGATCTACATTTTAGATTAACACAGCATTCAACAAAAGTTGAACCAGTGTGCGAAATTAATAAATGAGTGAATGAGATACACAAACGATGACAGACAATAATTCATTCACGATTAAACTAAAATAAGAGTGATGTGTGCGTAATAGCTACAATATCATCTATTGATCCTCTTGCTTTTCGTGCACTGTATGACAGACCCACACAATGCGTTGGCATGAGAGAAGCGACGCTCTCTCACTGACACGCTTACTAGTGGACTTCTTAGATCTCTGTGAATCCTTCCTATAAAAAATTATCTCACTCGCAGGTGGACTTCTTTTCTGTAGTCTGTATTCTGTGTATATCTATCTCCTACTGTATGTATCTTATACATTCAGAGTAGCACACCAGATTAGATAGACTAAACAATCTATAACTAATCACGGATTACAAGAGAGGTGGGTTAGGCACGTCCTAACACTCTTCCCTTGATGTCATCATATCAGATCAGGGGTTTTTGTACTTCTTGGTATTTGCATGATCTTTCTGATCCTTTGGAGCATGAAGGTCGAAAAGTGTCACGAAGATTTTCGTATCACTTCGAGCCATTTGACTTTCGCATCATCTGACTTTCTTTTGCTGTATCACTAAAAATTTTCTTTCGCGAACTTTTCACGTTTGTGTCTCTTCTTCAGGGTGTTTGCGAACATTTTCACTTCATGTCTTTTTGTGATGTTCGCAAACATTTTCGCTTTGTGACTTTTCGTCAGACTGAGGGCTGAAAGCTAGCAAAGCTTTGGTAATAGAAACATTTTGTTTCTTCATAGACAATTGTTTCATACCATCAATGGGTTCATTCCATGAAGAATTAACATCATGATGTTTAAGCCATTCACCATGCCATTCCACTACTCCCATGCATGAGGGTGGTGGTGTAGTTAAAGGATTATTTTTTTGTCCCCCAAAAAATTGCCTATTCAACCTTCCAAAAGGATGATCAAGCGTCAAGTATTTGCGATGATATTCGTAGACCACTTTTTTTAACATATTTGTGCTATGACGACCCTCCAAAAGTGGTCCACAAATGTAACATGCGTTGTAACCCGATGTGGTTAAACCTGCATAGTCCATAAACCAAATGTGAGATAAGCTTAGTCAAATGCACTCAAACGCTAAACCCTAAAACAGATTCGTATGATTTGATACATACCAGAACATTCACTTAAACCAGGATAGTCATGCATCGTCCAATTAGAATTCCACGAACAATGAAGTTCCTTTGTTTTAACGGTCTCGCGATGTCGTAAGCGTGAATACCATTACAAAAAATGCATAATTCATCGACTAAAGGTGCAAGATACACATCCATGTTTTTGACCTTGTACTTTCCTGGAATCAATAGTACTAATAACAAGTGTCCCATTTTTATACTCAACCATGGAGGTATATTATAATTAACGAGCACAACTGGCCGTATGGACCAAGTTGATGCCTGAACACTTAACGGATTTATGCCATTCATAGCAAGGCCAAATCTTAAATTATGAGATTCATTTTTGAACTCAGGCCATTGGTCTTCAATATGTTTCCATGTAGGTGAGTCACTTGATACTCGCATCACATCATCCGTAGATCGATTTTTCACATGCCAATCCATTAGAAGATTTACATCAAAATAAATGTTGCAATCGTGGGATAATTGGAAAATGTCGTAACACTTTTCATGGCACTTTATCCCCTTGTACGTCATCTCGATAACGTGAAGTGTTACACATTGGACATTGAAGCTTTTTTGAATGCTCACCTCTATATAAAACATGGTCTTCTGGACATGCATGTATTGTGTCATAATCCATTCCAAGTACGTTTATCATCTTTCGTGCTTTTTTTTGTGTTTTAGGTATCACTTTTTCTTTCGGAAGTATTCTATGCAACAACTTGAAAAGACAAATAGCAATGTGAGTTGTTAGAAAAGAAAAACCAAATCAATTTAATGTAAATATGCTATAAAGTACAAAAGTTGTGTTATGTGTTAAGTACCCAAATAATGATGTGACACTACGGTCGCTCCATTTGTATGTTGCTTGAAGGTTTAGAAGAAGAATTGATGTAGCTAGTCTCAAAATAGATGCTCCTAGATACAAAAGACTGTTTGTCTCCTTGCGCAATAGAATCTCGTCTGCATCCATCTCAAATTATTCGTGATCTCCATTTTCAGTAGAAGATGTGTGCATAGCATCATTCTCGTTTCCTTCATTAACGTACGATTCAAACATATTGTGCATTGCTTCATCCTGTTGCACCTCATCATCATCATCATTTTCTTCACTTGTATTTGCCTCTTGAATTTGTTTCGCTCTTTGTTCTCTCATGTCCATTAAAACTTGACGTTGATTGTAATTAAACATGGATGGCATTCGATTTATTGGCTACACACATTAAACAAATTCAATAATTGACGTTGATAGATTGACAAATATTATAATAAAAACAATCATATAAAATTAACAAACCTCAACGTCTTGCAAATTCGATGGTTGACCCTCATCTTTTCGTCCAAACTTCCAAAAATGATTTTCAACAATATGTCTTTTGCATCTTTTGCCCATCACACTTGATGCATGTGCACCATATTTTATTTTGAAAATAGTTATTCTGTGAGAAACAAAAATCAAGGACGTGTCACTTTAGCACAATATTTGAGGTCATATCTAAGTTATAGTAACAAAGTCTTTATGAACAAAAAAACATGCATGTTTATTATTTACCTTGTTGACTTGAGACTGATTTGATTGTAATTCATCTTCTTGTGATAAACTACATATATGCACAAGTACAAAACACAAATAACATAAGCCTAATCAATTTGAAAATACGTTGATTCTTATCTTTCGATATTTAGATAGCATGATTCCTATATGCATATTATTGTTTGATTCTCATGTTTTGATTCTTATAGGTGGATTCTTATATGATTCTTTTGCATCTTGTTGCTGGTTATAAATGCACATCTATCCTTCTTCTTTTTTTGTCACTGGTATGAAAGTCTAATTCTAATATACATTAAACTTTTGTAGTTGATTTTGTTTTTCTACTTCATTTTCATATATTAGGGTTTATTGTAATATATTGTATGTTTACGAATGTAGTAATCATGTCGGGGTCCGGCAACGGCGAGAGTTCAGGAGATTATGTTTCAAATTTCTATTCATTGCTAACTCCCGAACAAAAAACACAATTGCAAAGCATGCTTAGCCAAGACCTCGAGGGTGGTAGCTCACAAGTGGCCGTGGCTCCCGCCCCTACCAAAGAATCTGTATTATGATGTGGATCCTCAAGGGAACATAATCGCCAACCGTAAAGGGAGGGTGGTTATGGACCGATTGTATTCTTTGTGCCAATGCCATTTTTGTGATAGATTGTTTATGAAATGGTTCGAACAATCTAACGAACTTAAATGGCAAATTGTTGGTACCCTTCGTAACGAATTCTCACAAGACGAGAAATTTGACTCGAAGGAAATCCATAAGCATATGAGCTTGTGGATAAGACATTGTTGTGATACAACACGACAAGCTTATAGGAACGGACAATCTAAACCCAGCTGTTGTCCAAGGTCAGTTGGAACAATGTAAAAAATGATAAAAAAACACTAGAGAAATACAAGATTCAAAGAGATGTCGCGGCTGCTAGGATGCATGGAACAGGCAAACCTAAGTTGGGCTCGAGTGGAAAGGCAGACTTGCAAGCAAGCATGGTAAGTAGATTAAACTTACTCTTATAGTTTGTCTTTGATTTCATATGATTTTTGTTTCTAACATGCATTCTGACTAGCTGTTCTAGCCTTGCCCTAAACTAACTCCAACTTGAATTGAATGGATAGTTGGCAGACTATGGACGTCTACCAACCAAGGAAGAGTACAACTTTGCCTTCAGGGAATCATACGAGGCTTTAGTCAGAACTGAAGAGCGAGGATAATCCTCCACGAGTAAGTTTCTTTGAAAGATTTAAATTTTATATTTTTCGTATATTATTAATGTAAGACGCATATGTGTTCTCGTTTAACCATTAGTATGATCAAGCATTAAATACTAATGTGTCTTGTTTGCTTGTTTTCATGCAGAGTAGACATCAAGACGACGACGAGTAGATTAGGTTCTTAATA
This sequence comes from Diphasiastrum complanatum, assembly GCA_029204225.1. Taxonomy (NCBI): domain Eukaryota; kingdom Viridiplantae; phylum Streptophyta; class Lycopodiopsida; order Lycopodiales; family Lycopodiaceae; genus Diphasiastrum; species Diphasiastrum complanatum. Next base: position 43,189 of record MU832694.1, read on the forward strand.
TAATTTTAGTTCATCTATCGTAAGTTAAAGAGACTACAAAAGCAGCAATTTTGTGATACATTGATATACACTTTCAAAATATATATTATGGCAATTGATCACAATATTGTTATTGGTTTTGTATGTTGGATTCCAAAATATGAACAATGTCCTATTACAAGATGTGCAATGCTAACTAGGAATTGCAGAACTTTGTGCAATGTTGTATTTTCAAAAAGTAATACAATAAGCATGTGGAATTTTACCACTTAGGGTAAGTCCCACCTTTGTGTGAAAGTGGGGAGGGCCACTTCAAGTGCCCTTATCAATGGGTGGAGAGCATTGTGAAAGATTCAACTAGTTTCATCATATTTTGTCAATATTTCCATATTTGGCATTTTGAGGCCAAATTTTGTTTTAGACTTAGAGAATAACTTTTCAAAGTTCATTAGTCTAAATTTCATTTGAGTAAACACTTTTTGAAAGTGTGGGAAAGTTTGGAGACGAGTTTTAGGAGATTCAAATTTGAATAGTTGGGTACATTGAATCTAGACCCAAAATAGTAGGGTTAGCATTTTGGAGGGAGATCCAAGTGGCCAAACAGGGTTTGGACATGTTATAAAAGGATGTAACTCGTGGAGAGAGTGATCTTCTCTCTTCTCTATCTCATTTCATGCTTATACATGGCTCTCTTGGGTTCTACTATCCATTGTGCACTATATTGGTGATTACATGCAATTTTATGTGTAGAATGATCTATTATTGTTGTTTTCGGTTTCATATGTGTGAATGATAGTAGCTTGCTGGTTTTGTATGGACAGAAATAGTACTTTATCATTTCATTCAATTTTGATCAAGTTCTATTAGTGTTTTCATCTCATTTTGTGTGTAGATGCTGATTTTTCTACGTTGGTGAGATTAGTAGTGTATTTCTCTTTCTAACCAAAGGTCTTTCAAGTTGATTGGATCTTAAGGATCTAAAAAATTTCACATGCTATCAGAGATTGTGTTTCAGGTTATGAAGGAGGAAATCATATCTATCAATGATTTGGTGAAGATATCAAGTCTAGAACATGCTAGAGAGGATTCTACACCAAAATCGAGTTTTTTGCTTTTGTAGATTGGATCTTTTGTAGATCAAAACCCTATATGGGTCTATAAACTTGATCAATTCAATTTTTGATTTCACATACTGGATTTGGCCAATTTTTGGATCATTGGATCAGCCTTAGTGGTGGCTAATAGATTGCATATCAAATTTTCAGCATTTGCATGTAGATTTGGAATAGTCAATTTTTTGTGATTTTGTCAAAACTCTAATTTTGATTGGATCTCTAGATAGTGAGGTTGCTGGACTTCATTTGAGTGTGTTTCAATCTTAGGAAGAAGAAGTTGGACGAAAAGGTGGAAGAAGGATTCTTGGCTGGCTATGATATACATTCTGCATATTACAGAGTATACATGCCTCAAACCAATGAAGTGAAGACTGTCAGAGATGTCAGATTTGACGAGACAAGAACAATGGTTGAGAAAAATCCCATCAACTACAAAGTTTTTGGCCGACAGTACTATGACCTACCCACACATTGCATCGATCTTCTCATTCACGACATGGTCACACTTCTATGGGTTCGTGAGGTACAATTTTCTCCACTTTCTAAAGCCTTTTCCACTTTCCACTTATTCTCGACCCCTAACCTCTTTAAGATTTTAACGATTTTTTGTTAATGTTTTTCTTGCAGCTCACTTATACCAAGCAAATCAACACATAGAATTTGAGATAGTTTCAAACCTTGGTGATTTTTTTTGAAAGCATTTGTTGTTGTTCAAAGGAGTGCTTTGTGCCTTGAAACAGGTTGAAAAAGAAGATCAAGTCATTGCTACATGGCAACCTCAATTGGAATCATGTTGGAAGTCAATGATAGGCTTACCTCAAGTAACTACTCATTGTGGAAAGTGAGGATGGAGTCACTTCTTGAGATGAATGATGTTTTGGTTATTGTTGTAGGTTTGGAGGAGAGACCGACAACACAAGAAGATCAAGTGAGGTATGACAAGAGGGCCAAGAAGGCTCTACACATGATAAAGATGAATGTTACCAATGAGCTTCTCAATGAAGTTGGTAAGTGCACATCATCTTTGGAAGCTTGGAATTCATTGAAGAAGCTTTATGAATCCAAGTCTACTTCTAGAGTGCTGACTCTAAGAAGGCAAATCTTTTCTTGTTTTCAAAAAAATGAAGAAAGTCCAAGTACTTTTGTTTTGAGGATGAAAGCATTGAATGATGAGTTGGCTTGCATTGATGAAAGCATTAAGGAAGGAGAGCTTCTTCAAGTAATTCTTAATGGCTTGTTGGATGCTCATGCTAACATTATTCAAAGTATTGCTATTCAAAAGACTTTGCCAAGTTTGATGGATCTTCATGTTGAATTTCACACGTGTGGACTGTCCACTACATGTACTTGTGATCTCCTAAGGTGTGTAGATGCACCAAGATCAAGACTAGATTGAGATTCAAGATCAATCTTGAATCCTATGGCAAAAACACACTACTACATGCATTCAATCACTTCCAACTCTCACTCACACGTGTGGGAAGTATTCAAAAAATAATCTAAGTAAAAACAAGCTGCTCTCCTCGGGTAGAGAGAGAAAATGCATCATGAGCTCTCGGGTAGAGAGAGAAAGCTAGAAATCCAATAACTCACAAAATCCATGAAATCACCAAATCAATTGACTTCAAAATGAGGAGTACAATGATACTAGTAGGTCCACGAGCTACCACTATGCTTAACTATGATTGGAGCATATTTGGTCACCTCTTGATCCTATTGGATCATTGATCTATGCACCTCTTAATTCTATTGGACTATATTCAAGCACACCTCAATTTCCTCTTGGACCTCACAAGGTTCCACCTCTAAGTCCTATTGGACCTCTTGGAAGTCATTAAACAAAAACTTTACACTTGTCTACACTCTAATTAGCAAGTGTTTAGCCTCTTACTCTATTTTGGCTCAATAGTGGCATTACAAGTGGAAATGCATAATTTGCCATCTATGCCAAATTTATTCCTATCAACATCCTACACCTAGATGCTTGATGTAGAAAACATAAGACCCCTATATCTAACATAGATAATCTTTTTCAATTCTTCAAACTCCTCCTAAAAAATTATCTATGAAGATTTGAGCATTGATCTTGATATAACTCCAAGATTAGATCTATGCTTGATGAAAGCACTTTTGCTCAAAGGCTTGGTGAGTAGATCGGCAATACAAGAGGACGAGTTGACATGCTCCAAATAGATTTCTCCTCCAATAAGCTTTTCTCTCACAAAATGGTGTGCCACTTCTATGTGCTTGCTTCTTGCATGAAATATGGGATTATTGGCAAGAGCTTGGGCCGAGATGTTATCACACTTGATCATTGGTAGATCATCCTCCTTGACGCACTTTAGTTCCATTAATAAACTCTTGATCCAAAGCACTTCTTTGGTAGTTGTAATGAGTGCTTTGTACTCGGCCTCACATGAAGAGAGAGATATAGTATCTTGCTTTTTGGAAAGCCAAGATATTAGATTGCCTCCAAGAAAGATAGTGTATGCACTAATAGACTTTCGATCCATCTTGTCACTTGCAAAGTCCGAATCCGAGTAGCCAATAATGGATAGATCTTCACTTTTATAGAGTAGACCATAATCACAAGATGAAGATACATATCTTAGAATCCTCTTGGCCATCTTCCAATGATGGATCTTAAGATCTTGCATAAATTGACTCAATTTGTGCACACAAAAACTAAGATTGGGCCTAGTAATGGTAAGCCAAATCAAGGAGCCTACAAGACTCCTAAAAAGTGTGATGTCCTCAAAGGATCTTTCATCACCTTTATTAGGATCTTTTACAATTTGCTCCATTGGAGTATCTATGCTCTTAGAATTTTCCATATGGAATTTTTTCAACATAGAGTGAGCATATCTAGATTGGCATATAAAGACATGATTTTCATAAAAATCAATTTCTAGGCCTAGGATGTAATGTATCTCTCCTAGATCTTGCATCTTAAACTCACATCCAAGTGCTAGCTTGGTTTCATCAACTAGCTTGATACAACTTCCACAAAGAATAATGTCATCAACATAAATTAGAAGAATGACAATATTGCTATCAACAAACTTTAGATACATGGAAGGATCATAGTCACTAAGAGTAAATCCTAGTGAGATAAGAAAAGAGTTAAGTCTTGAATACCATGATCTTGGTGCTTGCTTGAGTCCATAAAGACTTTTGAAGAGCAAGCACACTTTGAACTCATCCTTGATGAATGCTTGAGGTTGTTCCATATAGATCTCCTCCTCAAGATAACCATTTAGAAAAGCATTGGATACATCTAATTGGAACACCTTCCACTTGAAAAAACAAGCAAGATAAATAAGAATTCTTATTGTCACCATCTTTGCAACGGGTGCAAAGGTCTCCTCATAATCAAGACCATGGATTTGAGCAAATCCTTTGGCACATAATCTTGCTTTATGCTTGTTGATGGTGCCATCATGATTGAACTTGATCCGAAATACCCACTTGCAACCAATCACATGCTTGTTGGATGGAGGATCCACAAGCTCCCAAGTATTGTTGGTGATCAATGCATCATACTCTTGCTTCATGGCATCATACCACTCCTTGGTATTGAGTGCCTCTTGTACATTCTTTGGCTCTTCATGAGAGACATAAAAAACATAATTAGTGGAATCAAGATCCACTTGTTTGCCTTTGTCAACATATGAGAGCCTCTTAGGCTCGGATCTATCTCTCATGGATCTTCTTGGTGAAAAAATCCGAGGAGAGTCTTCTTCAAATCTCGACCCCATCACATCATGATTGTCTTCAAAATCAATAATCGATGATGCATCCATAGATTTCTTGATCTCGGCCTTTTCAACTGATGAGTGTTGATCTTCATGAAAGACAACATCTCTACTTTCAATAACTTGAGAAGTAGAGAGTATAAAGACTCTATAGGCCTTCTTGGTGGATGAGTATCCAACCATGATCCCTTTGCATGCACTAGGATCTTCCTTCTTCCTTGTTTCCAAGGGAATATGGACAAAGCATAAGCATCCAAAAACTCTAAGGTGATCAACCTTAGGCTTCTTCAAAAATAAGATTTCATATGGTGACTTTCCTCCAAGAGCTATATGTGGGAGCCTATTGCAAAGATAATTTGCACAATTAATGGCTTCTCCCCAAAAATCTTTGGGCAAAGATGCCTCAATTCTCATAGATTTTGCACATTCACATAGAGATCTATTCTTTCTCTCGGCCACTCCATTTTGAGATGGAGAGTAGGCACAAGAAAACTCTCTTTTAATGCCTTCAAGCTCACAAAAATCTTGAAATTTATTGGAGATATATTCACCACCTCCATCACTTCTAAGAGCTTTAATCTTGAATGAGAATTGCTTCTCTACATAAGCTTTGAAAATAAGGAAATGATCAAACACCATAGATTTTGAAGCAAGAAGATATATCCAAGTGAATCTTGTGTAATCATCAATGAAAGTAACAAAACAAGTGGCTCCTCCCTTGCTTGTAGTTGATGAGAAATGCACATCCGAGTGGATTAACTCCAAAGGATGCTTGCTTTTGATAGAATTGTAAATGGCTTTTTGTGAGATTTAGCAATAGCACAAGCCTCACAAGGCTTGATCTTCTTGGAGAATGACTTTGGCAAGCCAACAACTTTGGATTCTTTGATCATAGAGAGCATGGATTTGTAGTTGGGATGTCCCAACCTCCTATGCCATAATTCCTCCATAGAAAGCTTGTTCACAAGAGCAACATTACAAGCATTCACATACTCATTTGGATCTAGTTTATAGATGCCACCAAATCTAGATCCTAATGCAAGTATCTCATCATTCTTCTTGATAGTGCAAGTATCAACATTGAATTTTACATCAAGGCCATTATCATGCAATTGGCCAACACTAATAAGATTCTTGGTAAGCTTAGGTACATAAAGAACTCTAGAGAGAGAAAGAACTTTAGAGGATGCAAGCTTCAAGGGAATGATCCCTATGCCTTCAATAGGACATTCAAAATCATTTGCAGTGTATATTGATTTCTTCACTCCATCATAAGGTGCAATAGAAGAGAAAGAGTCCTTGGAGCTACACATATGTGAAGAGGCTCCACTATCAATATACCATAGGCCGTCCTTCTTGAAAGGAGTAGATGAGAAACTAGAGACTATAAGAGATCCCTCTCCATCACTTGCAATAGTGTCTTCCTTCTCATTGGTAATATTGGCTTGCTTGATTTGATTCTTCTTTTTGAAGCAATTGGTGGCATAATGACCTTTCTTGCCACAATAAAAGCACTTGATCTTCTTCTTTTTCTTGAGTTTGGATGATGAAGCATTAGAGGAATCATCTTCCTCCTCATCTTTGTCTTTGGATTTGACTTTGTCCTTGCTTGAGGATTGTTGATGTTGGTTCTTGCTCCTCTCTTTGTGCTTATCCTTGGCAAAGGGAGCTTTGCCATCATTATGAGTGAGAGAAAGCTTGTCCATCCTCAAGAGCTTGTACTCTTGTCTTGATTCTTCTGAAATTAGCACACTTTGGAGAGCCTCCAAACTTGGTAGCTCCTCCTTAATGGCATAGGATTGGACAAGGTTATCAAATTCACTTCTCAAGCCATTGAGAATGACTTGAACTAGCTCATTTTGATTGATGGAATCACGAATGCAAGCAAGCTCTCTATGAATATCTTTTACTCTCAAAACATAACTAGATCCACTCTCATCACTCTTTTGGCTACTTTGAGAGATTTGATTCCTAAGAGTGAGAAGCCTAGAGGTATTCTTAGCCTCATAGATAGTCTTGAGACAATCCCAAGCTTCTTTGGCTGTTGTGCAAGTACCTATCTCCCTCAATATCTCATTAGAGACATTCATCTTAATGTAGTGGAGAGCCATCCTAGCTCTCTTTTTGTATTCTTGAACCTCTCTTTCTAATCAAAGGTCTTTCAAGTTGATTGGATCTTAAGGATCTAAAAAATTTCACATGCTATCAGAGATTGTGTTTCAGGTTATGAAGGAGGAAATCATATCTATCAATGATTTGGTGAAGATATCAAGTCTAGAACATGCTAGAGAGGATTCTACACCAAAATCGAGTTTTTTGCTTTTGTAGATTGGATCTTTTGTAGATCAAAACCCTATATGGGTCTATAAACTTGATCAATTCAATTTTTGATTTCACATACTGGATTTGGCCAATTTTTGGATCATTGGATCAGCCTTAGTGGTGGCTAATAGATTGCATATCAAATTTTCAGCATTTGCATGTAGATTTGGAATAGTCAATTTTTTGTGATTTTGTCAAAACTCTAATTTTGATTGGATCTCTAGATAGTGAGGTTGCTGGACTTCATTTGAGTGTGTTTCAATCTTAGGAAGAAGAAGTTGGACGAAAAGGTGGAAGAAGGATTCTTGGCTGGCTATGATATACATTCTGCATATTACAGAGTATACATGCCTCAAACCAATGAAGTGAAGACTGTCAGAGATGTCAGATTTGACGAGACAAGAACAATGGTTGAGAAAAATCCCATCAACTACAAAGTTTTTGGCCGACAGTACTATGACCTACCCACACATTGCATCGATCTTCTCATTCACGACATGGTCACACTTCTATGGGTTCGTGAGGTACAATTTTCTCCACTTTCTAAAGCCTTTTCCACTTTCCACTTATTCTCGACCCCTAACCTCTTTAAGATTTTAACGATTTTTTGTTAATGTTTTTCTTGCAGCTCACTTATACCAAGCAAATCAACACATAGAATTTGAGATAGTTTCAAATCTTGGTGATTTCTTTTGAAAGCATTTGTTGTTGTTCAAAGGAGTGCTTTGTGCATTGGAACAGGTTGAAAAAGAAGATCAAGTCATTGCCACATGGCAACGTCAATTGGAATCATGTTGGAAGTCAATGATAGGCTTATTGAATCACGTTGAAATCAAGTAACTACTCATTGTGGAAAGTGAGGATGGAGTCACTTCTTGAGATGGATGATGTTTTGGTTATTGTTGTAGGTTTGGAGGAGAGACCGGCAACACAACAAGATCAAGTGAGGTATGACAAGAGGTCCAAGAAGGCTCTACACATGATAAAGATGAATGTTACCAATGAGCTTCTCAACGAAGTTGGTAAGTGCACATCATCTTTGGAAGCTTGGAATTCATTGAAGAAGCTTTATGAATCCAAGTCTACTTCTAGAGTGTTGACTCTAAGAAGGCAAATCTTTTCTTGTTTTCAAAAGAATGAAGAAAGTCCAAGTACTTTTGTTTTGAGGATGAAAGCATTGAATGATGAGTTGGCTTGCATTGATGAAAGCATTAAGGAAGGAGAGCTTCTTCAAGTATTCTTAATGGCTTGTTGGATGTTCATGCTAACATTATTCAAAGTATTGCTATTCAAAAGACTTTGCCAAGTTTGATGGATCTTCAAGAGATCTTGATCAATGAGGAATATAGGCTTCAAGCAAGAGGTGGATCTACATCGACACTTCAAGAGGATGCTATGTTCACAAAGGGCAAATTCAAGGGCAAAACCAAAAGTAAGTGGTCTAAAGGGCAAGATCAAGTGGCAAAAAAAAGGATAGATCAAAGCTCAAGTGCTTCTATTGTGGCATCAAAGGACACTTTGCAAGTGATTGTTACAAGAAGAAGAGAGATCACGGGGTTAGGCAGGGTAATGTTACTCTTGATGAGGATGGTTTGGATGTTCAAGATGCAAATGATGATACTTTTGAAATGTCTTCATGTATGCTTGCTAATGATGGAGACCTAGATCCTTGGTGGATTGATAGTGGAGCAAGTTCACACATGACCTTTCACAAAGAGTACTTCACTTCTTTGTTGGCATATGGAGATGACAAGAGGGTAATCTACACGGCCAATGATGGTGAGTGTGCAATCAAAGGGATTGGCACAATTCCTATTTCTCTCTCTACAAATAAGAATGTTCATTTGGAGGATGTCTTGTTTATTCCATCTATTACCAAGAATTTGCTTAGTGTGAGTCAAATTCTAAGTAAAGGCCTCAAGGTGGAGTTTGATGGAGATGCTTGTTTGATCAAAAGGAAGTATGTCTTGGTTGGAAAAGTAAAAGGCAAGGGAAATTGTTCAAACTCGATGTTTGTGTTATTTCTAACCAAGTTGGATGTGTTGCAAGGGACATAAAAGGATGGGACACCTCAACTTCAAGTCATTGGAGGTAATGGCAAGGAGGAAGGTTGTGATTGGTCTTCCAAGTTTCTTAAGTAATGACAAGCATGTTTGTGAGTCTTGTGCTTTGTCTAAGTCACATAGACTACCTTATACTAGATCTATTTCTAGATCTACAAAGCCTTTTCAACTTGTACATTCGGATATTCATGGATTTACTACAATTAGCAATAGTGGAGCTAAGATGTATGTAACATTCATTGATGATTTTAGTAGATTTTGTTGGATCTATCTAGTAAAGAGCAAGGATGAAGTGTATGATGTCTTTGTCAAGTTCAAGAATGCAAGGGAGAACCAATTCTCCACAAAGATCAAGTGCTTGAGTGGTGACAATGGTGGTTTTCCTAATGAACCATTAGATTGAAGTTCAATTAGTTTGAAGGGCTAGGATGCCATTGTAAATAGGCCAATGAGAGCCAAGGTGGCCCTCCCTCCTCAACTATATAAGGAGGCCATTTTCCATTGTACACATCTTCATTTTTCTCAATAAAGCTCTCTCCTTCTCTCTCTCTCTCTCTCTCTCTCTCTCTCTCTCTCTCTCTCTCTCTCTCTCTCTCTCTCTCTCTCTCTCTCTCTCTCTCTCTCTCTCTCTCGATTGGTGCATATCTACGGGTAGGCATTTGAGCCCCCATAGCCCCAACCATCCTTGATGAACTCTCTTCTCCCTTTCTTTCTCTCTCTCTCTCTCTCTCTCTCTCTCGACTCTCTCTCTTCTCTCTCTCTCTCTCTCTCTCTCTCTCTCTCTCTCTCTCTCTCTCTCTCTCTCTCTCTCTCTCTCTCTCTCTCTCTCTCTCTCTCTCTCTCTTCTCTCCTCTTTCTAAACTCTCTCTGCTCTCTCCTCTCTCTCATCACTGCTTCTATCTCTCTACCTCTCTCTATCTCCCTTCTCTCTCTCTTGCTATGTAGGTATGCACGGGCGACTCCAAGTGAACGGACCCCTATACTACAACCGACTACAATTGGCGCCGTTGCTAGGGAGCGCCAACGTTGCTCACTGCATAGCTGCTTTTACTTCTCCACTCTTTTTTGCTTCCTCCCCCTCACCTCCTCTTTTTCTTGTTCTCTTGAGTCTCCAATCCCATTACAAAAAATAAATAAAAAATTAAAAAAATACCCAAGCCCACAAGGGATTAGCTTTGTTTTTTTTTAGCAGTAAGCTATGTATTGTATTGTTAATTTTAATTAAGATTTTTGTAATTTATTATTTTTTGCTATACATCAACCGGTTTAAAATAAAAAATAAAAAATAAAAAAACACACAAGTCTCTCTCTTCCCTTCCCCTTCACCTCCCCCTTCTCGCTCCTTGCTCCTCTGATCGCTCACTTCCTTGCTGCTCTCACTGGCTACTCACCTCTCTGCTCGCCTCCGTGCTCTCTGCACCTCCCTCGCTTCTCCCTGCTCTCTCCTCCCTCCTTCACCTCCCTGCTCGCACCACCTCGCTTCACCTCCCTACTCTTCTGCTCCGTCTCTGCTCCTCGACTGCCTTCTTCGCTCCCGTCCCTTTCCCTCTGTTCGCTGCTCCGCTCCCTCCTCTTTTCCCTCACTGTCGCACTCCAAGAACCCGCATCCCAAACTGTACCATTCCTTCTCTTCTCCTCACCTTTAGTTATTTTCTCCCTTCTCTTTTTACGTTATCTTTGAGGTCTTTTTCTGAGTTGTGTTTTTCATTTCATTTGCTATGTTTTTTAAACCTTACTTTTGACAATCTACTTACCCTCGCTATTTTTTTTTACCCGTAGTCTCTTCTTTTAAAAAAAAAAAAAAAAAAAAAAAACAAATAGCAAACTTTTGTAGAGGCCTCTGAAGTTCCTTCTCACTGAGACCAGGACACAGAGAAATCTGCAAGGTTTTATTTTTCTATAAAAAATAAAAAATAAAAATATGAATTGGGCCATTAGCCTCGTTGGGAAGCGACTTTATCTCTGATAGACTCCTCCCACGACTATCGAAGGCCATTTTCTATATAAAAAAAAAAACACAACAAACTGTTGTAGAGGCCTCTGAAGTTCCATCTCATTGAGACCAGGACACAGAGAAATCTGCAAGGGTTTATTTTTCTATAAAAAATAAGAAATAAAAATATGAACTGGGCCATTAGTCTCGTTGGGAAGCGACTTTATCTCCGATAGACTCCTCCCACGACTGTCGAAGGCTCTTTTCTATATAAAAATAAAAAATAAAAAATAAAAATGAAAAAAAAACAACAAACTTTTGTAGAGGCCTCTGAAGTTCCGTCTCATTGAGACCAGGACACAGAGAAATCCGCAAGGGTTTTTTTTTCTATAAAAAATAAAAAATAAAAATATGAATTGGGCCATTAGCCTCGTTGGGAAGCGACTCTATCTCTGATAGACTCCTTCCACGACTGTCGAAGGTCTTTTTCTATATAACAAAAATTATATACTATAATAATTTTAGCCCAAGGCTCTTTGGTGAGTGACTTTGTCTTTGATAGACTCCTCCCAAGACCGCCAAGGCTAAAGCGAGTTATAGTTGGTATTGAAAAAATCCTTCTATAAACTTGCGGAGAAGTGCCGAAAAGTAGTTTTTTGAAGCAAAACTAAATCTTTGCCAAAAAACCCTACATAAGTACTTTTCCAATTTTAGCCCAAGGCTCTTTCGTGAGTGACTTTGTCTTTGATAGACTCCTCCCAAGACCGCCAAGGCTAAAGCGAGTTATAGTTGGTATTGAAAAAATCCTTCTATAAACTTGCAGAGAAGTGCCCGTCCTTCGTCCCAAGACTTTCGCTGGAAGGGCATAATTGAAATTATTTATAAAATCTACCCTTGCCCAACCCGTGAATGTTCTAGACAAAGGAATATTTCTGCTTTATTCATCCTGTCTTTTCCTCTTCCATCTCCTCATCATCAATTCTCTCATAGACATTTCAAAAACTGCATCTCACAATCTCTCTCTTGTACATCACCACACCACTCCATATCACCTTCATCTTGCAAACAGCAGGCCATGGCAATTTATGAGCAGCTTCCCCAAATCTCGATGCTTTCCGGAGAAACTCTCAAGGGCTACACTGCATGATTTGCCAAGATGGCGGGAAATTGGAATTCCGATCTTTCTAGTCACCACAAAATGACATTTTTCTATGTCGGATTACCGCACGAGATCAAGATTGGTATGTCACCCTTTACATCATATACCAATCCAAACAAACTCTGTAAGACAGCCGCTATTGCAGAAGCACAGATCTCGCACACACCATCACAGCCCATATCCAACATTCAAACAATCAGGGATGATAGAGCATCTAATCCACAAGATGCCACAGACAACGCTAGCCAAAGTACTAGCAACACGGACGATCAGATGCAAGTTGTCAGTGACACAGATGAGATGTGCAGTCAATTTGATTACCTCCCAGAACCACAAATTGTCAATCGGAAGATCCGACCACTAGACCAGTGCATGATATTGACTGCTGAGAAAAGTTGTCAGGTTGATGCATACTTTGAATACCTGGACAGACAAGAGCATCAAGCAAGCACGTCATATCCACATTATGATTGGGGGATTCCATGACATTGGGACCTGTTGCGCCGATCTATGAGGATCCCTTATATCAGCAAGATTTATCTTGGAATCCTCCGATGGCATATCTCGACTACCCAATTGTCAATGAACAAGGTTATCCGGAATGGTCACCAGACCCTTATGGGTATTATTGAAAATCTGCAAGTCCAAGTTCTTGCTGATCGCCATCATCCAATAAAGCCTCAGGTTTTACGTAAGCGAATTTTATCCACGCTTTTCCTGAAGCACCCATGTCCCAACAATAAAAGAACCGACAACAGTGCCCCTTCATGACAGTTGCAGCCTAGTGCCGAGGGACCGACACTACTTTGGGCCGTGGACCCTGTTGTGGGTATTTCCTACACAATAATGAACAAGTGGGTCCCACCACTTGAAATACTGTTGGCCAAGCCTTACCTAGTGGGCCCCGTCACATTACAGTGTACAGTTAGAATAATAAGTGTGAGGGCACTGCCATCCTGCGTGTCTAAGCCCAATCCAATGAGCACGCAAAATGGTTAGGTAGAACTTGAATAAAAGACTTGGGGCCTTAGTTAGAATTAATTAATCAAAAAGCCCAAAGTCAAGTTCATAAGGTTCTAAGTTAAAAGGGAATCTCTCAAACTCACATGAATCATGTGAGTTTGGCCCTTTTCCTAATGAACCATTAGATTGAAGCTCAATAGTTTGAAGGGCTAGGATGCCATTGTATAGGCCAATGAGAGCCAAGATGGCCCTCCCTCCTCAACTATATAAGAAGGCCATTTTCCATTGTACACATCTTCATTTTTCTCAATAAAGCTCTCTCTCTCTCTCTCTCTCTCTCTCTCTCTCTCTCTCTCTCTCTCTCTCTCTCTCTCTCTCTCTCTCTCTCTCTCTCTCTCTCTCTCTCTCTCTCTCTCTCTCTCTCTCTCCAAGGTTGATTGCTGCATAGCTATGGGTAGGCGCTCGAGCCCCCATAGCCCCAACCATCCTTGATGAACTCTCGTCTCTCTTTCTTTCTCTCTCTCTACTCTCTCTCTTCTCTCTCTCTCTCTCTCTCTCTCTCTCTCTCTCTCTCTCTCTCTCTCTCTCTCTCTCTCTCTCTCTCTCTCTCTCTCTCTCTCTCTCTCTCTCTCTCTCTCTCTCTTCTCTCCTCTCTCTAGACTCTCTCTCCTCTCTCCTCTCTCTCATCACTTCTTCTATCTCTCTACCTCTCTCTATCTCCCTTCTCTCTCTCTTGCTATGCAGGTGTGCATGGGCAGCTCCCAGTGAACGGACCCCTATACTACAACCGACTACAAAGGGATTGGCACAATTCCTATTTCTCTCTCTACAAATAGGAATGTTCATTTGGAAGATGTCTTGTTTATTCCATCTATTACCAAGAATTTGCTTAGTGTGAGTCAAATGCTAAGTAAAGGCCTCAAGGTGGAGTTTGATGGAGATGCTTGTTTGATCAAAAGGGAGGATGTCTTGGTTGGAGAAGGTAAAAGGAAAGGGAAGATGTTCAAACTAGATGCTTGTTTTACTACTAACCAAGTTGGATGTGTTGCAAGGGAGCAAATACCTATTCAAGAGGTTTGGCATAAAAGGATGGGACACCTCAACTTCAAGTCATTGGAGGTAATGGCTAGGAAGAAGATTGTCATAGGTCTTCCAAGTTCCTTAAGTGGCATCGAACATGTTTGTGAGTCTTGTGCTTTTTCTAAGTCACATAGACTACCTTATACTAGATCTATATCTAAATGTACAAAGCCTTTTCAAATTGTACATTCGGATATTCATGGATTTACCACAATTAGCAATAGTGGAGCTAAGATGTATGTAACATTCATTGATGATTTTAGTAGATTTTGTTGGATCTATCTACTAAAGAGCAAGGATGAAGTGTATGATGTCTTTATTAAGTTCAAGAATGCAAGGGAGAACCAATTTTCCATAAAGATCAAGTGCTGAAGGAGTGACAATGGTGGTGAGTACATATCTAAGAAGTTCAAGACCTCAGTTTGTGATGAGCATGGGATCAAGAGAGAGTATACAACATCAAGGACTCCACAACAAAATGGATTGGCTGAAAGGAATAATAGGACTTTGTGTGAAAGTGCTAAAGCTATGAGATTAAGTGCTAATCTTGACAAACCATTTTGGGATCAAGCTTTGTTGTGTGCCAATTTCTTGTGCAATAGGTGGCGAGTGCTATTTTAGATGGAAGGACACCTTTTGAGATGCTATTCAAGAGGAGGCCGAGTGTCAACTTTCTAAGAACCTTTGGATGCACATGCTATGTCAGCATTACTCTTGATGATAGGACCAAGGAGGATCCATCTTCAATAAGAGGTATTTTTGTTGGATATAGTGAGGCGAGTAAAGCAAGACCAAAGTCTTTGAAGCCTTTATTCATAAACCAACAAGGTACAGTAAAGTTGAAAAGTAAAATACATTACAGTAAAGCACCATATAGCATAACCACTCTCAAAATGTCCAGCTAATACCTGCCACCATCCCACAACACAAAACCGCACGAGCTAGTACATTGGGGAAGGCAGGTGTCATAGCTGAGCGTTAGTTGTTATCCATGTCCAAAAGAAGTTATACTAATCATCAGCATAAATAGCATTTTAAAACATAGTCCAGTCTTCCCAAACACAAATACAATTTTATAGTGATAGACCAAGCCCCTTCGTTACCATATTAGGACAAGTGCCATGCTAATCAGTTTTTGGGCATTGGTCCGTATCAGTTTATTTTGTTTATAGCAAAAGTATGAGAGAGAGAGAGAGAGAGAGAGAGAGAGAGAGAGAGAGAGAGAGAGAGAGAGAGAGAGAGAGAGAGAGAGAGAGAGAGAGAGAGAGAGAGAGAGAGAGAGAGAGAGAGAGAAGGAGAGAGCTTTATTGAGAAAAATGAAGATGTGTACAATGGAAAATGGCCTCTTTATATAGTTGAGGAGGGAGGGCCATCTTGGCTCTCATTGGCCTATTTACAGTGCCATCCTAGCCCTTCAAACTATTGAACTTCAATCTAATAGTTCATTAGGAAAAGGGCCAAACTCACATGATTCATGTGAGTTTAGAGATTCCCTTTTAACTTAGAACCTTATGAACTTGACTTTGGGCTTTTTAATTAATTTAGTCTAACTAAGACCCCAAGTCTTTTATTCAAGTTCTACCTAACTATTTTGCGTGCTCATTGGGTTGGGCTTACACATGCAGGATGGCAGTGCCCTCACACTTATTATTCTAGCTGTACACTGTAATGTGACGGGGCCCACTAGGTAAGGCTTGGCCAACAGTATTTCAAGTGGTGGGACCCACTTGTTCATTATTGTGTAGGAAATACCCACAACAGGTTCCACGGCCCAAAGTAGTGCCGGTCCCTCGGCACTAGGTTGCAACTGTCATGAAGGGGCGCTGTTGTCGGTTCTTTTATTGTTGGGACATGGGTGCTTCAGGAAAAGCGTGGATAAAATTCGCTTACGTAAAACCTGAGGCTTTACTGGATGATGGCGATCAGCAAAAACTTGGACTTGCCAGATTTTCAATAATACCCATAAGGGTCTGGTGACCATTCCGGATATCCTTGTTCATTGACAATTGGGTAGTCGAGATATGCCATCGGAGGATCCCAAGATAAATCTTGCTGATATAAGGGATCCTCATAGATCGGCGCAACAGGTCCCAATGTCATGGAATCTCCCAAATCATAATGTGGATATGACGTGCTTGCTTGATGCTCTTGTCTGTCCAGGTATTCGAAGTATGCATCAACCTGACAACTTTCCTCAGCAGTCAATATCATGCACTGGTCCAGTGGTCGGATCTTCCGATTGACAATTTGTGATTTTGGGAGGTAATCAAATTGACTGCACATCTCATCTGTGTCACTGACAACTTGCATCTGATCGTCCGTGTTGCTAGTACTTTGGCTAGCGTTGTCTGTGGCATCTTGTGGATTAGATGCTCTATCATCCCTGATTGTTTGAATGTTGGATATGGGCTGTGATGGTGTGTGCGAGATCTGTGCTTCTGCAATAGCGGCTGCCTTACAGAGTTTGTTTGGACTGGTATATGATGTAAAGGGTGACATACCAATCTTGATCTCGTGCGGTAATCCGACATAGGGCAGTCTTGGGAGGAGTCTATCAAAGACAAAGTCACTCACCAAAGAGCCTTGGGCTAAAATTATTATAGTATATAATTTTTTTTATATAGAAAAGGGCCTTCGACAGTCGTGGAAGGAGTCTATCAGAGATAGAGTCGCTTCCCAACGAGGCTAATGGCCCAATTCATATTTTTATTTTTTATTTTTTATAGAAAAAAAACCCTTGCAGATTTCTCTATGTCCTGGTCTCAATGAGATGGAACTTCAGAGGCCTCTACAAAAGTGTATTGTTTTTTTTATTTTTATTTTTTATTTTTTATTTTTATATAGAAAAGGGCCTTCGACAGTCGTGGGAGGAGTCTATCAGAGAAGAAGTCGCTTCCCAACGAGATTAATGGCCCAACGAGTTCCAAGGGAGTCCTCAATGACAATGGCCGAGTCATCAAATTGCATGAAAATTGTCCATTCAAGTGTGCATCTTGCAAGGGTGGTGAGCATTGGAGAGTCTACTATCTTTGAATACTTTTTGGAAAGTAGTAGTAGACATGAGGTGACTTGTTTCTTACCTTTAAGATTCATGGTGTTTATTACTTTGTATGACAAGACAATGATATGGGCTGTTTTGAAATCTACATTTGTTGTTGATAAAGCAATTTCATTGGATAACTATTTTTGTAATAGTTTGAATAGAGTCATAAAAGATGAAACATCATTTGCTTTGGAAATCTTTGTGTTCACATGCTTTGTGCATGATCATTCCAATGTAAGGACCAAAGATTATCCTATTTCAATGATAGGAATAACGGTAGTGTTTTGCTCTTCAAGTAGAGATTGTAGAATCTACTTGTTTTCGACCAAAGAATTTGTCAATGGTGGAAATGTGATCTTTCAAGAGTGGAAGATTTGTAAACTTGAAGAAGAACCATTGGATCAACACCTTATTCAATTCATTGATGTTTTGGAGTCAAGTCAAGTGGAGGATCAAGCTCAAGACCCGAGGACTCCAAGAAGAATCTTGAGTATCAAGATGGAGCCATCTAGGCTCAATCATATGGATCAAGCAAGACAAGTTGTCTTTGGCAACATTATTTATGCACTTAATATTTTAATTGATGTATCTTCAAGTGCACAAAATGCCTTGGAATCCATGGCTTGGCATGATGTTTAGTTTTGAAGTGTGCTACATGTATATAGATACATTTATGGAACATCTTGTAAGGGATCCTCTAAGAGGTGGTGAAAGATCCTTCATGGACATCATTCTCTATTGGAGTCTCAAAAGTTCCTTCTTTGTAGCTGGATTTTTTAGACACTTCTAAAAGCTTTCATTGATCTATCAAGAGAGTTGTAAATAGATCAAGCTAAATTTGAGGAGGAGTGTGAAGAATTGCCAAAAATTGGCAAATCTAGCTTGATCAAAAACCATGTAGAATAGTGTAAATTTTGTACACAAGTGGGTCCCACACATGTGAGGCCATGATGCCACATGGGAAACCCATCCTAATGTAGGTTAGGTCAAGTCAAGAGAGTTGGTCATGTCTATTTGGTGGTCATCCCTACTTTATAGGACCTACACCTAAGTTTAAGGTGAAAATTTGACCAACTAGCTACCTACCAAGCATAACTCTAGGAAATAGACTAGGGTTTCATTTTAGGTCAAGGAGAGTGAGTTAACTTCCTTATTACATGCTGGAAATCCACCTAACTTCAAGAAGGAAGTCGAATTTGCTATGTATTCCCTCTCTCCATAGTGAGAAGATAAGAAATTTTTGGAGCTCATTGGCAATCTCAAGCTAGTTCACTATGTACATTGAGTTTTTGTGATCCAAATGAAACCAAATCAATTTTTACTTGTTTCTCAGGTTGAAGGCCGTACTACAGCCTGTAGTACACACGTGTGGGCTCGGATTTCAATGTTTATTAATGCTTTTGATTGTTAATGCTTGTTGTTTGTCAAATTGCCAATCTAGATCAACTTTTTTGTGTCTAGTTTTTTCATAGATCCAATCACTCTTGTGGATCTTTTGTAGATCCATTTATGGCCTAAAGTACAGTACTTTCACATGGTATCAGAGCCAAGTACAAGAGCATAAGCCATTGATCTAATGCAAATCCATTTTTTAGCAAGTTTTGGTGCTAAAAGCTAGTATTGAGAGGGCAAGCTAGAATCTTGATTTTGGTGAGGAGATTTGATCCCAAACTTGGTAGGGGTCCAAATCCGTACTGTCCACATGTGTGGGCACCTCTGAACCTGCATTTAATGCATGGTATTCATTTGATCCAAAAAAATTCAATTTGTGAGCTATTGGTGTAATTTTTGGTGGAGATCCTAGGATAATCTACCAAGATCATTTGCCATTGATTAGATTTAAATTAGTTTCATGGAATCTAATTAATCTAGGCTGAGTTCAAGTCCTATTAAGGTTAAAAACAGGTCTTGAAAGTACACCAAGGGGGAAGAAAGAGATTAAGTCATTTTTTTGTCCAAAAATAGCCAAATTTGGCAAGATTTGATTGTAAGTAGATTTCACATCATCTTATCTTCATTCCAACCTTGTGAGGGAGTGCTAGAACTGAGATTATAAGTCCATTTGTTGGATTAGAAATCTAATTTGAGTGAAAAACTACAAGAGAGAGACCTTAGTGAGTTTCTAGAGACAATCAAATCCATTTCTTGGCAAGATTTGTTTGAAAGTAGTTTTCACTTCATCTTATCTTCATTCCAGCTTTGTGAGGGAGTGATAGAACTGTGATTATAAGTCCATTTGTTGGATTAGAAATCAAATTTGAGTGAAACACTACAAGTGTGAGACCTTTGTGAGTTTCAAGTCAATCAAATCTATTTCTAGTAAGATGGGATCTGCTGGAGCATACCTTCTAGAAGCTAGTGAGAAGTTGAATTCTACAAATTATGCTATTTGGAAGGTTAGAATGGAGTCACTCTTAGTGCTCCAAGACCTTTATGAGTTCTTGATTGAAGGTGAAGATGAACCTCTAGGTGCACAGGAGTTAGCTAGATACAAGAAGAGATCTAGGCTTGCACTTCATTGTGTGAAGATGAATGTGAGCAATGATTTGTTGAGAGAAGTATCAGCTTGTACTAATGCTAAAGAGGCTTGGGAGTCTTTAAAATCAATCTATGAGTCTAGCAACACTTCTAGAGTTCTTATGCTTAGAAATCAAATTTTGCAAAGCATGAGGAGAAGTGAGGAGAGTGCACAGGATTATGTACTCAGAATCAAGTCTCTAAATAGGGAGTTGGCTTTCATTGGAGAGAAGATTCATGATGGAGAGCTTGTACAAATTGTCCTTAATGGTCTAGGAGATGACTTTGCAAATTTGGTCCAAAGTTTTGCCATCCAAGACACTTTGCCAACTATAGAAAAACTTCACAGTGTATTAGTGGCTGAAGAGTGTAGGATGCTCCATGCAAAATCTAGGATGAGTTCCTTGTCTTTGTAGGATGGTGATAAGAAAGCCAATTTCTCAGTCAAGGGCAAAAAGAAGACCAATGGAAAGAAGAAGCATCCAAAGGAGGCCAAAGAAGAGGATGATGCATCAAGCTCAAAGGACAAGTCAAAGCAAAAATGCTTCTTTTGTGGAAGGAAGGGGCATTATGCATCTGAATGCTACAAGAGGCTAAGAGCACAAGTGGAGGAGGACAAACAAGGAAACCTTGCAAAGGAGGAGGAGGAGGATGAAGTAGATGTATTCTTGATGGCATCTACATCCTCACCAACAAGCAATAGCAATTCAAGAGACAATTGGTGGATCGACAGTGGGGCTAGCTCCCACATGTCTTGTGAAAAGGACTTTTTCTCAAACTTACACTCTTTCAATGCTGCTAAAAAGTTTGTCTTTACTGCAAATGATGAAGAGTGTAGGATAGATGGTGTTGGTACCATCTCTTTGTGTCTAGAATCCTCAAAATGCATGGATCTAGAAAATGTCCTTTATGTACCATCAATCACCAAGAACATGCTTAGTGTTGGTTTACTCTTAGAAAGTGGTTTGGATGTCCACTTTAAGCATGGTGTTTGTTTCATCTTGAAGAATGATGTTTGCATTGCAAAGGGATTTAAACATGGAAGATTGTTTAAGTTGGAAGCTAGTGTTGCTTTTGAAAGAATGAGCTTGGCAAAGGAGGAGATCACTCAAGAGGAGATCTTGGCAAAGTGTGATCTTGCTTGCATTGAGGAGGAGCATCAAAAGAAGGAAGATCTTGAGGATCAGCCTCAAAGCATGAGAGTTCCAAGGGAGTCCTCAATGACAATGGCCGAGTCATCAAATTGCATGCAAATTGTCCATTCAAGTGTGCATCTTGCAAGGGTGGTGAGCATTGGAGAGTCTACTATCTTTGAATACTTTTTGGAAAGTAGTAGTAGACATGAGGTGACTTGTTTCTTACCTTTAAGATTCATGGTGTTTATTACTTTGTATGACAAGACAATGAAATGGGCTGTTTTGAAATCTACATTTGTTGTTGATAAAGCAATTTCATTGGATAACTATTTTTGTAATAGTTTGAATAGAGTCATAAAAGATGAAACATCATTTGCTTTGGAAATCTTTGTGTTCACATGCTTTGTGCATGATCATTCCAATGTAAGGACCAAAGATTATCCTATTTCAATGATAGGAATAATGGTAGTGTTTTGCTCTTCAAGTAGAGATTGTAGAATCTACTTGTTTTCGACCAAAGAATTTGTCAATGGTGGAAATGTGATCTTTCAAGAGTGGAAGATTTGTAAACTTGAAGAAGAACCTTTGGATCAACACCTTATTCAATTCATTGATGTTTTGGAGTCAAGTCAAGTGGAGGATCAAGCTCAAGACCCGAGGACTCCAAGAAGAATCTTGAGTATCAAGATGGAGCCATCTAGGCTCAATCATATGGATCAAGCAAGACAAGTTGTCTTTGGCAACATTATTTATGCACTTAATATTTTAATTGATGTATCTTCAAGTGCACAAAATGCCTTGGAATCCATGGCTTGGCATGATGTTTAGTTTTGAAGTGTGCTACATGTATATAGATACATTTATGGAACATCTTGTAAGGGATCCTCTAAGAGGTGGTGAAAGATCCTTCATGGACATCATTCTCTATTGGAGTCTCAAAAGTTCCTTCTTTGTAGCTGGATTTTTTAGACACTTCTAAAAGCTTTCATTGATCTATCAAGAGAGTTGTAAATAGATCAAGCTAAATTTGAGGAGGAGTGTGAAGAATTGCCAAAAATTGGCAAATCTAGCTTGATCAAAAACCATGTAGAATAGTGTAAATTTTGTACACAAGTGGGTCCCACACATGTGAGGCCATGATGCCACATGGGAAACCCATCCTAATGTAGGTTAGGTCAAGTCAAGAGAGTTGGTCATGTCTATTTGGTGGTCATCCCTACTTTATAGGACCTACACCTAAGTTTAAGGTGAAAATTTGACCAACTAGCTACCTACCAAGCATAACTCTAGGAAATAGACTAGGGTTTCATTTTAGGTCAAGGAGAGTGAGTTAACTTCCTTATTACATGCTGGAAATCCACCTAACTTCAAGAAGGAAGTCGAATTTTCTATGTATTCCCTCTCTCCATAGTGAGAAGATAAGAAATTTTTGGAGCTCATTGGCAATCTCAAGCTAGTTCACTATGTACATTGAGTTTTTGTGATCCAAATGAAACCAAATCAATTTTTACTTGTTTCTCAGGTTGAAGGCCGTACTACAGCCTGTAGTACACACGTGTGGGCTCGGATTTCAATGTTTATCAATGCTTTTGATTGTTAATGCTTGTTGTTTGTCAAATTGCCAATCTAGATCAACTTTTTTGTGTCTAGTTTTTTGATGGATTGTTAAGCAAGCATCCAATCACTCTTGTGGATCTTTTGTAGATCCATTTATGGTCCTAAAGTACAGTACTTTCACAGGAATGGTACAGTTTAGGATGCGGGTTCCTGGAGTGCGACAGTGAGGGGAAAAGAGGAGGGAGCAGAGCAACGAACAGAGAGAAAGGGGCGAGAGCGAAGAAGGAAGTCGAGGAGCAGAGACGAAGCAGAAGAGTAGGGAGGTGAAGCGAGGTGGTGTGAGCTGGGAGGTGAAGCAGGGAGGAGCGAGCAGGGAGAAGCAAGGGGAGGTGCAGCGAGCACGGGAGACGAGCAGAGAGGTGAGAAGCCAACGAGAGCAGCAGGGAGGTGAGCAAGGTGAGCGATCAGGGTGGTAGCGAGGAAGGGGATGGATGAGGAGAGCGCAGCAGGGAGAGCGGAGGAGCAGGGGAAGGGAGTGGAGGAAGGTGGGGAAGGAGCGAGCAGGAGGGAGAGTAGGGAGCGGAGCAGAGGAGCGGGAAGGAAGGGGCGAGCAGCAGGCAACAAGAAGGGAGGGAGAAGCGATGGGAGCTAGAAAGAGGAGCAAGGTGGAGTGGGAAGGAAGGGGCGAGCAGTAGGGAGAGCAGGGAGCAGAGCAGAGGGGATTAGAAGGGAGGTGAAGGGGGAGGGTGAGCAGCAGACAACATGCAGACAGAGAGGGTGCGAGAAAGGGGAGGGGACATGGAGCTATGGCAGCGATCAGCGGGAGGGGAAGGAGGTGGAGCGATGAAGGAGGGTGGGGAGAGAGCAGGAGGGAGAACAGAGAGCGGAGGAGAGGGGGAAGCAGGGTGGTAGTGAGGAAGGGAGCGGGTGAGGAGTGCGCAGCAGGGAGAGCAACGATGAGCAAGCGCAAGAGAGACATGAAACGATTGAGAAGGGGATGAGGGGGGAGAGGGAGCGAGCGATGAGAGCGAGAAAAGAGGGAGGAGCGATGAGAGCGAGAAGGGGGAGCAGCAGCGAGGAAGCGCAAGAGAGAGAGAGGAAGCGAGCGAGAAGGGGGCGGATGAGGAGAGAGCAGGAGGGTGCGAGCAAGAGGGGGAGTGGTGCTGCGAGCAACAAAGGAGGGAGGGAGGGGAGCGAGCGAGAGGGGGAGGGAGTGAGGCAGAGAAAGGCGGAGGAGTAAGGAGCGAGAACGGGGAGGTGAAGGGAAAGGGAAAAGAGAGATTTGTGTGTTTTTTTATTTTTTATTTTTTTTTAAAACGGGTTGATGTATAGCAAAAAATGATAAATTACGAGATTAATAAATAATAAAATTAACTATACAATACATAGCTTACTGCTAAAAAAAAACAAAACTATTCCCTTGCGGGCTTGGTTTTTTTTTTTTTTTTTGTAATGGAATTGGAGATTCAAGAGAACAGGAAAAAGAGGAGGTGAGGGGGGAGGAAGCAAAAAAGAGTCGAGAAGGAGAAGCAGCTATGCGGTGAGCAACGTGGCGCTCCCTGGCAACGACGCCAATTGTAGTCGGTTGTAGTATAGGGGTCCGTTCACTGGGAGTCGCCCGTGCACACCTGGATAGCAAGAGAGAGAGAAGGGAGATAGAGAGAGGTAGAGAGATCGGAGTGATGAGAGAGAGGAGAGAGGAGAGAGAGTTTAGAGAGAGGAGAGAGAGGTTGAGAGAAGAGAGAGAGAGAGAGAGAGAGAGAGAGAGAGAGAGAGAGAGAGAGAGAGAGAGAGAAGAGAGAGAGAGAGAGAGAGAGAGAGAGAGGAGAGAGAGAGAGAGAGAGAGAGGAGAGAGAGAGGGAGGGAGAGAGGGAGAGAGGGAGAGAGAGAGAGAGAGAGAGAGAGAGAGAGAGAGAGAGAGAGAGAGAGAGAGAGAGAGAGAGAGAGAGAGAGAGAGAGAGAGAGAGAGAGAGAGAGAGAGAAAGAGAAATCAAGGATGGTTTGGGCATATGGGGGCTCAAGGCGCCTACCCGTAGATATGCACCAATCAACCTTGGGAGAGAGGATAGAGAGAGAGAGAGAGAGAGAGAGAGAGAGAGAGAGAGAGAGAGAGAGAGAGAGAGAGAGAGAGAGAGAGAGAGAGAGAGAGAGAGAGAGTAGAGAGAGAGAGAGAGAGAGAGAGAGAGAGAGAGAGAGGAAGAGAGATGAGAGAGAGAGAGAGAGAGAGAGAGTAGAGAGAGAGAGAGAGAGAGAGAGAGAGAGAGAGAGAGAGAGAGAGAGAGAGAGAGAGAGAGAGAGAATCAAGGAGTGGGTTGGGGCTATGGGGGCTCAGAGCGCCTACCCATAGGATAAGCACCAATCAACCTTTGGGAGTGAGAGAGAGAGATGAGAGAGAGAGAGAGAGAGTAGAGTGAGAGAGAGAGAGAGAGAGAGAGAGAGAGAGAGAGAGAGAGAGAGAGAGGAGATGGAGAGAAGAGAGAGTGAGAGAGAGAGAGAGAGAGAGAGAGAGTAGAGAGAGAGGAGAGTAGAGAGAGAGAGAGTGAGAGAGAGAGAGAGAGAGAGAGAGAGAGAGAGAGAGAGAGAGAGAGAAGAGAGAGAGAGAGAGAGAGAGAGAGAGAGAGAGAGAGAGAGAGAGAGAGAGAGAG